>ML361941.1:0-68765 GCA_005239505.1 Nicotiana paniculata | reverse complement strand
TTGAACTTTAATTTGAAGTATTAAATATTTAAATGTAAACTTTAATAGTTTAATTTGTAAGTTTTAGTTTGTTATTTTAATATTATTAGACGGTACCTAATTATTTAATGATATATTCAAATGTAAAAATTTAAAAGTCTTTGCATCCTTTATTCAAACACTATTTTTATAAGTTTATTTTTTTTGTTTATATTTTTACGACAGTTATAACAAATACAAAAAAAAAGTTAAAAAATAAAAATAAAAAAACACTTAACCGGCCCGGCCCGGCCCCTAACCCATACGGTTAAGTTTTTACCCGGATTAACCCATACCCGTTAAACCCGTTAACTATAACCCGTAACCGGCCCGGTACCCCTACCTGTCCGGTTCAACAAAACCCCAACCCAGCCCGGTCCGGCCCACCCGTTAGACACCTCTATTTCAAACTGAGTGGACCTACATTAGTAGAGGTTTACATAAGGGGCAAGCCTATGGTACCTTTTGCGTGCATGTGACTTCTTTGAGAGAGTGAGTGAATTTTATTCATATGTGTGAGTCCTTAAACTATATTCGATCATGTGATTTGGATGTGTGGACTGCTTACTCTTTGTTTTATTGTGAGAGCACATGGTTTCACAAAGGATAGGTAATAGTATTATACCTCTCTGTTAGATTGAGTATTCAAGCCTCGGGTGCATTATGACATTAAGTTAGTTTTCTATGCTAGGGTTGTTATAATCATGTTGTTCCTATTTTGGATGGTTTGAAATTGAGCATAAGTATGGGAAGTGTATTTTGACAGTATATGCTAGAGCTTAATTGTTGCTATCAACTACGGTCATAGGTGTACTGTGTTGTAAATGTGTGGCTTGTTCGGTCCATGTGAGGAAGTGTTTAGTTGGTTGACTCGGGGCGAGAAACATTTAAGTGCGCGGTGTTGATGTCGTGCGATAATTCTATATATTTTGACGTTATTTACCCTACTTGCTTGTTGTTTTGATGCTAATTTGTGCGACAATTGCGATTAATAGAGCTTATTTCATGTGTAAGAATGCTTGGACATGAATTGGAGAGAAGTTTCATGAAATGGTACCTCATGGCTACAAAATGGAGAAGTAAAAGATGACGTGCACGACAACGAAAATTCAGTGCTATAGATAGTGCCTTGCGCCGAAAAGACAGTGATACGGATAGTTCCTTGCGCTGAAAAGATAGTGCTACAGACATTTCCTTGCACCAAAATGACAGTGCTACAAACAGTGCCTTGCACTGAAACGATAGTGCTACAGGTAGTGCAAGGCACCATCAATGCCATCCGAAAAGAAGTTTAAGTCCTCATTAGAATGGGACATGTAAATTCGGGCCTTACCCTATAAATACCCCTAAAAGTTAGTTTTTGAAGGGTTAGACATCATTAGAGAGCGTGAGAGATCAGTTGAGAAGCAAGAGGCTACGGATTACTTCGAAAGCACGAATCACTTGAGTTTTTTCTCTCCGGATCCTTTAATCTGTAGCTTAATGCTTTTGAATATTACTATTATTGTATACTATTATGAATAGCTTATTTGTTATCTATGATTTTGATGTAACCTTTTGTAAGATAAATTCTCGTTATGTTTTTATATAATTGAACTATAAGATTTCTCGATTTGTTCAACTACGTGTTTACTGTTGTTGATTGAATGGCCATCAATTCACTGTGCCTATTTATTATGTGTTTCTTGAGAAATGATACATATTTAGGTGGTTATTGAACAACGTCGCTCCTAAGGTATATGAGAGATGAATATGGTAGGTTTAAAAGAAGGATTAGAGATAATGAAGCTTTGGCGTGATCATAGTGAGCGGTGAAATAGTGCAAGCTAGCGTAATTCGAGAGAATATGACTAGTACAATATTGTAGTTGCTTGACAGAGAGAATTACGATAAGTCGAATGTGAATGATCAGTAGAGATACTTAGGCGAAATTATAGAAGTCGTAGCAGGAAGGATTCCAACAATTGAGGAAATCATAACTCTAGACCTCCTTAATCTTTTCTCCAGCCCTTAGTATCCCTAGTTATTAATTTACTAGTTAATTAGTTAGATATAATAATATTAATATTTATAACTTATGAATTGTTCGAGCTTGTCTTCTGAGTGATATTGAACAGTTATAGTGAAACCTTAGTTCTCTGTGGGATTCGACTACGGACTTTTAGACCGGATTATATTTGTGGCGACCGCTTATCCTTTTTAGGACTAGAGTTGGGCGTGATCAATGCTGTTGTACAAGATTTCTGGGTAGAAGACTTCAAAGGACCAGAATCCATTGCAGGCTACTCTTGAAAAACTGCTACAAAAGTCACAGTAAATAATTTCGTGTTTTCTGGCCTAAGTGCAGCAGGAAACACCTCAAATATAATCAAGGCATCAGTAACACCAACATTTTCATCTCAATTCCCTAGCCTAAACATACCCTAGTGCTAAATCTCTGTGTATTTCATATTCAATCAATAATACTTACAAGAGTTTCATGTGTTTGAGACAGAAAAGAAGAAGAAGAAGAAGAGGAAAAGAAAGGAGGACGAAAGGAGCGCACATGTCGCATGAAGAAGGAGATGCGTCTGAAGTTGTAAAAATTAGGGTATAGATTAAATAATTTTAAAAATATGGGCATAGCTTAAATGGAGGCGACCAAATAGGGTGCCCATGCAATTTTCATATAAGGTTTGGACCATCTTTTGTATTATCCCATTAAAAATAAGATTTATCTTATATAAATTTCTCTAAAGGATTTTTTACATCAGTGTACTTCAACATGTCATTTGTCACGACCCGATTTACCCTCCGAAAGGTATCGTGATGGAACCTAGTCTCTGCAGCTAGGTAAGCCTACTATTAAGGGAAAAATTGAAGTAAAACACAAGAAATAAAGGAAATAAAGGCAATGATATAAATAACATACGAGCTGCTCGGCTCATACAAAAATACTTTCCCAATGACCCGGAATGTCACAAATAGTCACAAGCTTCTAACAACTAATGCAGCTCTAAACAAGTCTGGAAAATACATAGGAACAACTCTAACGATAGAATAGAAGGGGACTCGGAGGATTCTGCAGACACGACAAAAATACCTTATGGTCTCCTAGAATCAGCAGCAATAAATATCCACGAGTTTGATAGCTCGTACTTGGATCTGTACACGAAAACATGTGCATGAAAGGGCATGAGTACACCACATTTAGTACCCAGTAAGTGCCAAGCCTAACTCCGGTCAAGTAGTGACCAGGTCAGGTTAAGGCCCTACTGGAGTAAATATAAACAATTTAAAACATTACAAAAGATAAGTAGACTTTTCAGTAACAATTTAAGAAAATGCTCGAAAACTTAACAGTCAAGGGAGCCCTCGGCTCAAAACAAGGTAACACAAGGTGGAATCTCTAGGGATATTGTCCCGTAGTTCTAGATGATCATGCAGTACAGGGGGATCTCCCGAAATACGTCTGTACTCCAAAAATAAATATGCAGTACATGGGGATCTCCCAGAATACATCCGTAGTCCCAAAATAAATATGCAGTACAGGGGGATCTCCCGGAATACGTCTGTAGTACCAAAATAAATGTGTAGTATGAGGGGATCTCCCGGAAAACGTCTGTAGTCCCAAACTAAATATGCAGTACAGGGGGATATCCCAGAATATGCATGTGGTCCCAATTTAAATATGCCATGCAGGATGAATGACACGCATAACATCGATTTTACACAGTTTATACTAATAGAAGTTAAGGAAAATAAGGGCTTAACTAAGCATGGCGCACAGAAGATCAAGTAGGCAATCATGATATAATGGCCTGTGTATCATAGAAGGGAAAACAATTAATGTCTTAGGAAGGGAAAAATGAGATTTTAGAAATAACGGCCCATGTATCACCCCACGTACACGGCGCCCACAAAATAATTAGTATCAAATATCCTGAGGGGGAAGTCCACAACACAAGGTTAGGCAAGCCACTTACCTCAACCACTCAAATCAACTTGGAACCACGTTCTTGCCATGAGTACCCAACTTCGAATGGCCCGAATCTATTCAAATTAATTGCATAATGTAAATATAGCTATAAGCAACTAGTTCAACTAATAAATTCGAAGCTAAGACACGAAATTAGGAAAAATAGCCCAAAAAGTACCCCGGACCCATGCGTCAAAATCGGGTAAAATTTAAAAATTATGAACACCCGTTCACTCACGAGCTCACTCGAACAAAAATCATCAAATCCAACATCAAAATCTCACTCAAATATCAGATTTTCAATTGCGGAACCTTTTCCCCCATATCCAAACTTTTACCCTCAAATTCCCTGATTAGATTGAAGAACTTACTATAGATTGATGAAACTTTATGAATTTAGACACCGTTCTAGGCTTATTAGCCATAAAATGATTAATTTTGAACTGCCTCAATTTGTGTGCGCAGTCCGGACGTGAAACCAGAAAGGTTTTATGTGAAAATAATAGAAATAATAATTTTTAGAATTAAATATTTTATTACAGTTGACTTTGGTCAATACTTTAAGTAAACGGACCCGGATTTGTGTTCCGACTATCTCGGGAGGTCCGCAGTAAAGTATGGGACTTGGGCGTATGCCCGTAAATGAATTCCGAGGTCCCAAGCCTTAGAAATCAATTTTTGAAAGAAATTATTTTGCTGAAATATTAATGAAATAAAGAAAAGAATTAATGTTTGAAACCATTGGTATCGGGTCCGTATTTTGGTTCCGGAGCCTGGTACATATTTGTTATAGTATTTGAATGTTAACTGTGAAATTTGGTGAAAAACATAGGTTATTTGACGTGCTTTGGACATTCGGTTGAGAAATAATAAACTTAGAGCGTTCTTGAGAAAAATAATGAGTTTTGAGGTTAATTCATAGTTTTAAATGTTATTTTCATTATTTGATTGCACGAGCAAGTCCGTATGATATTTTTAGACTTGCGTGCATGTTTGGTTTAGAGCCCCGAGGGCTCGGGTGAGTTTCGGATAAGCCACAGGGTGTTTCAGGAAATTAGTGTTATGCGATCGCATAGCCCTATCCGCTATCACATAGTGCAAGTTTCAGGGGGCCATCAGTTGTGCTATGCAAACGCATAGCTACCCATGCAAACACACAATATAATTTGGGCCTGGGGGGAGTGGAGCCCAAGTACCCTCTGCGAACGAAACCCCTCCCCCCACCCCTCCCTCCTTATGCGATCGCCAAGGACAATAAGGCCTGACCCTATGCGAACGCGGGCATGCCCATGCGAACGCATAGAGGGCCTGCCCAGCTATATAAATACCTCTTTAACACGAACATAACCCTTTTTCTTAATAATTTTCGAACCCCACAGCCCTAAGGACGATTTTATTCATCAAAGTTCATCCCCATGTGGTTGGTAATCAATTCTAAAGTTTACTCTTTCAATTACCCAATGATTTTCATTACATTTAAATCAAAAACTAAGAATTTTCATGGTAAAAATTGAGGGTTTGGGTAGAATTAGGGAATATTATAAAAATCAAATCTTCACCTCGAATTGAGGGCCGGCGGGTCTCCTTAATCTACGAGGTCTACTCACTCCTCTATATTGTCCCTCCTGACCTCGTCTGTCCTCTCTCTCCTGGGCCCACATGTCCCCTACTCGGCGAGGGGTCCCCACCACCCGCTGAACTGGGACCACATGTTGTGTCACCATGACACCTAGAACCTGACCAATGGGAACTTGTTGCTCTGGAGTGGGAGCGGCGGGAGTCTGGGTTCCTCCCCCGATCTGTGAAATAGTCGGTACAACCTGATTCAATCCCGCCTAAATCAATGTACCAAACATGCTCAGGAATTGTGCCAAAGTCTCCTGAAGGGCTGGAGTAGTACTAGTTGTAGGCGTGTCAGGTGCCTGGATCTGCTGGTGGTACCTCGGCGGCAACTCGCACAGGTGCTCTCACTGCACCATGTGCGCGTCCTCGGCCTCTACCTCAGCCCCAACCTCTGACGGTTGCAGTTGGGGGCGCAGGTGCCTGATCGTCCCGAGTAGCGTGTGTCCTTACTATCTGTGAGAGAGTAGAAGACAGAGGTTTAGAGTTGATGTCAAAAGAAATATCGGACGACAAGGAAATCAAATGAAGTGAAGATTTTTCCTAAACAGTTACATAACCTCTTGTAGATAAGTACAGACGTCTCTGTACCGATCAGCGAGACTCTAATAAACCGGCCTGTGTTCTGTGACTCCTATGAACCTAGAGATTTTGTACCAAATTGTCACGACCCCAGTTCGCCCTCCGCGAACATGTCGTGATGGCACCTAGTCCCTATAACTAGGTAAGCCTAGCAATGCGAAATATCAACATAACTTGTGAAATAATTAAGTAAAAGAAAGCTGAACAATTTAAAAGGAAGACTGTATATAAATGCCACTTGGCATATACAACAAAAAATAATACGGAAGTCTATAACATCACCCTAAAATCCAGAAACTCACGGGAACCACAGGCTAACGGAATATAATACACTGCTCTAACTCCAGAATGTCTAGACAACTGTGAGGAAGGATAAACTTTTAACAAAAGATGGAATAAGATGGAGACTCCTAGTCTGCGGACACGACAGATGTACCTCGAAGTCTCTGGTGTATCTCTCAACCTCGAGGATAGTGCGCCTGAGTGGAGGTACCTGGATCTGCACATGAAAAACATGCGCAGGAAAGGGCATGAGTACACCACAACGGTACTCAGTAACTGCCAAGCCTAACCTCGGTCGGGTAGTGACGAGGAAGGTCAGGGCCCTACTGAGGTTAAACAATATAATAGGGATTTACAGTATGAAAAAAGACAGTAATAATAAAAACGGTAGTGAAGTAAGACATGTCAAACAAGGCAATAACAAAACACAAGAACAGAGTAAACACGGAGTATGAACAGCTCAACAACGATGGTAACAATGAGGATATCCCAGGATACCGTCCTGTAGTCCTTTTCTCCACTGTCTAGTGGATCTCCCGTGATACCATCCCCTAGTCCATCATATGTATATCCAAAAGATCTCCCGGGATACCATCCCGTAGTCCATCATATGTATATCCAAAGGATCTCCCGGGACACCGTCCCGTAGTCCATCATCTGTGCAGGGGGATCTCCCGAGATACCGTCCCGTAGTCCCAAAGTAAATGTGCAGGGGCATCTCCCGGGATATCGTCCCGTAGTACCAATGTAAATGTGCAGGGGGATCTCCCGGGATACCGTCCCGTAGTCCCAAAGTAAATGTGCAGGGGGATGTCCCAGGATACCGTCCCGTAGTCCCAAAGTAAATGTGTAGGGGGATCTCCCGGGATACCGTCCCGTAGTCCTAAAGTAAATGTGCAGGGGGATCTCCCAGGATACCGTCCCGTAGTCCCTAAGTAAATGTGCAGGGGGATCTCCCGGGATACCGTCTCGTAGTCCCAAAGTAAATGTGCAAGGAGATCTCCCGGGATACAGTCCCGTAGTCCCAAAGTAAATGTGCAGGGGGATCTCCCGGGATACCGTCCCGTAGTCCCAAAGTAAATATGTAGGGGGATCTCCCGGGATACCGTCTCGTAGTCCCAAAGTAAATGTGCAGGGGGATCTCCCGGGATACCGTCCCGTAGTCCCAAAGTAAATATGCAGGAGGATCTCGCGGGATACCGTCCCATAGTCCCAAAGTAAATATGTACGGCCACAATAAGAAGACATTCAGAATTAGAGTGCAAAAATACAAGGCAACAAGAAATTCTAGTCTAACACGCTTCACGTAGTACAATTAAGGTAACTTAAGCAAATATGCAATTCAAGTCAACTAGGCATGTTTCTCTAAACTAACATAGGCTATAATTGCAAGTAGAATAAAGCAAGTAAGGAAGAAACTCAGTCTAAATATTTAAAGTAAAACGGGATTTTTCAAAAATTAGCACAAGTACGTGCTCGTCACCTCACGTACAAGGCATTCAATTACCAAATATCACATCCTAAGAGGTAAGGTCCCCCACACAAGGTTAGACAAGCCACTTACCTCGAACCGACTCAATATCAACTCGAAACCACACGTTTCCCACGAGTATCCGACTCCAAATGGCCCAAATCTATACAATTCAATTACATGACGTAAATAACATCTCATGCAACAGATTTTCACTGTTTAATTCAAGCTAAGGCGTGAAATTATGTAAAATGACCAAAACGCCCCTTGGTCCCACGTCTCGGAATCGGGTAAAAGTTATATTTTCCGGACACCCATTTACTCATGGACTCGTTCAACCAGAAACAATCGAAATTTGATACCAAAAATCCCACAATTTTTCAGAATCTCGGATTGGGAAAATCTCATCCTTTTCCTATGGGTTTTCCCCCATTTTTGATAATCAAACTAAAGAAAACAACGGGAATTAATGGTCTAACAATTAATTAGGAGTATAAAATGTTACCTATGATCCTTCTCTTCAAAACCCACAGAAAATTGCCATTTCATAAGCTCCCACCCGATTTTTAGAATAATGAGATGAATTCTCGGATTTTTGGAATAAATCACACAGGAAATCTGCACCTGCAGGCTCGATAACCGCACCTGCGGTACCGCACCTTCGGAAAAAGCATCACAGGTGCGAAAGTCACTTAAGTTACACTAGAGCCGCATCTGCGGTCGTTTGGTCGCGCCTACGGTCCCGCACCTGCGGAACCCAGGTTGCACCTGCGACCACTGGCCTAATCTCCCCTCTATCGCACCTGTGATCATGGCCCACGCACCTGCAGAAAAACCTTCGCAGGTGCGAGGACACCAGAAGAGCCTGGTTCAGCAGCAACAAAGTCCCAAATTTTCTCCCATTAAGCATCCGAAACAACCTTGAGGCCCCCGGGACCTCAACCAAAACCACCAACCAACCTTAACACCTTATTTGAACTAGGTCGAGTCTTAAAAACACGTCTCATAACTTCAAAATCATGGATTATGCATAAGTTCAAGCCTAGGAACTTAGGAAAATTCTAGAATTCACATTCAACGCCGAAAAATGTCTAAACTCATCCGAATGATTGCACACACATCCCAAATGACATGACGGAACTACTGAAACTTCCGGAATTCCATTCCGGCACTCGGATCAAAAATTCACTATCGGGCTGGAAACTCCAAAAATTCAAACTTCGGCATTTCAAGCCTAAATGAGCTACGGACTTCCAAAATACATTCCGAACACGCTCCCAACCCCGAAATCACCTGCTCCAACTACAGGCAACTTTCCAACACTTAAGCTCTCATTTAGGGACTAAGTGTCCCAAAACTCTCTAAAACTCAAAAACTGAACATCCCGGCAATTCAATTTAGCAGAAATAGACTTGGGGAAAATAGTTAAAAGGGGATCGGGGCGTTAATTCTTAAGATGACGGCCGGGTTGTCACAGTTATTTATATAGTTAGTTCGTGGCTCGGTTTATTTATTTGTTTATTATTTTATATTTGGAGTTATTCTTTGGAAACCATTAGATTTAAGTTTACTTTAAATTTAATTTGTTATGTTTAAATGGATAATCAAAGGAAACTAGCTATTCAAACTCTAACATTAGCTTTCCTAGCAAGTGTGGTGTTAGGCGCCATCACGATCCCTAAGGTTGGGAATTTGGGTCGTGACAAGTTGGTATTAGAGCACTAGGTTGCTTAGGTCTCACAATTCACAAACGAGCTTAGTACAGTGTGAAGGATCATTACGGAGACGGCTGTCGTTATCTCTCAGAGGCTATGAATTTAGGAACAATTTCACTTCTATTCTACTCTATCGTGCGAATTTATTATACTATTGATGATTGAACTTGTCTATTATCGTCCTCTCCGAAATCTTGACAACGCGCAAAGCGTCTACAACCAGACAGGAGATGAAGGCCCAATGACAACTACGATTAGAGGAAGAGACAGAAGCAGAGCTCAGTCTAAAGCTCGAACATCAGCACCTATTGTAAAGTCTCAAATGGATCTAGACGCGGAGGTTCTAACTCAGTCGGTACATATTTGACTAGTTCAAGTTCCAGAAGGATTTGTAGCTACTCCAGTGTTGCAGGATGCCCTAGCCCGTTTACTGAGGTTGGACAAGTTTACCAAACTATTTCCACTCCATTTCAGTGGTACATCTTTTGAGGACCCTCATGACTTTCTTGACCGCTGCAGTGAAGTATTGTAGAACATGGGAATAAGTTAAAAGCAACGGGGTTGAGTTATATGAGCAGTGAAGTTTAACATTATGGATTGTCAGACATCGTGACATCTATGTAGCAGGTTGATACTTCATTTCGGCTAGTGGTAGAAATTTTCTAGAATTAGGAGAGTCATATCTCATCAAAGCACTCAGGCTACGTGCCCCATTGCAG
The DNA here is from genome assembly GCA_005239505.1 of Nicotiana paniculata. Taxonomy (NCBI): domain Eukaryota; kingdom Viridiplantae; phylum Streptophyta; class Magnoliopsida; order Solanales; family Solanaceae; genus Nicotiana; species Nicotiana paniculata. The sequence goes on along the minus strand of ML361941.1, from coordinate 58,400 downwards.
TTACAACTCAACTTACATGACCGGCTAGGGAAAAATGGGTTGGAATGTCGAAGGTGGAGGCCATACTCCTAGAGGTGGAGACCCAGCTTGTTGATATACTTTCTATGGTATGGCTGAGGTTGCTATATCATATAGTGTCATTACAATTGAAATTTCTAGTTATTATAAAGTGGTAATTTCCATAACTTGATTCGGTTATGAGTATCTAAGAAAGTTCTCCTAATATGCTCCACTCATGAGTGAGCTTCGTAATCCTGAAATCTACTTATGTGAATACTTGTATTGAGAAATTCTATGGAGATAGATATGTCTATCAGTACGTGTTGTAATTTTGTTTAACGGAAAATATTTGAAAGAAGAAAAGGAGATGTTTCAATTGGCACGATGTGCATATTACGTGTGATTCAAAATTGAGGATGAGGTCCTCGCATTTTAATATGATTTGATACATTTAAATCGGGCTACGAGCCGCGATGGAAGTTATATAAGGACGAGCTCCTTGTGATGGAAATTCTTGTGCTTAAATTCTCTCTTGTGAAATTAAATTTTGTACTATAGTACTAATAAGAGTCATGCCTGTTAGGTTTATTTGAAAATTTTTGTATAAATTTATCTGTGCATAATTTGCCAAATCTGTGTTATAATTATTGAGCTTTAACCTACAAGGTAGATTTATGCCCTCATGGCGTTAGATGAAACACGGTAATTCAGGTAGATAATTATGAGTTCTCCATGCGTCGCATCTCGTTGTCAGTATTGTGAAGGTTTGAAAGGAGATTATTGTTAACGTGAAGTTAGTTGATGATTCTGCAATTGATTATGAGCAACTATTAAGATTATATTGAACCAAAAGGGTGCTCCATTTAAATGGTCAGACGAGTGTGAGGAGAGCTTTCAAAAGCTCAAGACAGCTTTGACTTCAGCACCGGTGTTGGTGTTACCATCATATTCGGGTTGTTTCACGGTGTATTGTGATGCTTCCCGAGTCGTACATGCAGAGTAGATATCCCCACTTGTTTGCTAATTTAGATAATTTTCTATGTCCGTTCGAGGACGAACATTTGTTTTAGATGTGGAGATAGTGATGACCCAATGGGCCATTTTATGAATTTAGACTTCGTTATAGGCTTATTATCCATAAAAATATTAATTTTTAACTACCTCAATTTGCGTGCACAGTTCAGGCGTGAAACCGGAAAGCTTTTATGTGAAAATATAAGAAACAATAATTTTTAGAATTAAAAATTTGATTATAGTTGACTTTGGTCAACATTTTGAGTAAACGGACTCGGATATGTGTTCCGATGTTCTCGGGAGGTCCGCAGTAAAATATGGGACTTGGGAGTATGCCTGGAAATGAATTCCGAGGTCACAAGCCTTAGAAATCATTTTTTGAAAGAAATTACTTTGCTGAAATATTAATGAAATAAAAAAAATAATTAATGTTTGAAACTATTGGTATCGGGCCCGTATTTTGGTTCCGGAGCCCGGTACAGATTTGTTATAGTACTTAAATGTTAACTCTGATATTTGGTGAAAAACAGAGCTTATTTGACGTGATTTGGACGTTCGGTTGAGAAATAATGAACTTTGAGTGTTCTTGAGAAAAATGATGAGTTTTGAGGTTAATTCATAGTTTTACATGTTATTTTCATGATTTGATCACACGAGCAAGTCTGTATGATGTTTTTAGACTTTTGTGCATGTTTGATTTAGAGCCCCGAGGGCTCGGGTGAGTTTTGGATAGGCCACGAGGTGTTTTACACTTATGAAAATTTCTGTTTTTGCTGGTTCTGATGCGCCTGAAATTAGTGTTATGCAATCGCATAGCCCTGTCCGCGATCACATAGTGCAAGTTTCAGGGGGCCACCAGCTGTGCTATGCGAACGCATAGCTACCCATGCGAACGCACAGTGTAATTTCGGCCTGGGGGAGGGGAGTCAAAGTACCCTATGACAACGCAGCCCCCGCCCCCCTCCCTTATGCGATCACCAAGGCCAATAAGGCCTGACCCTATTCGAACGCGGGCAGGACAACGCGAACGCATAGAAGGCCTACGCAGCTATATAAATACCCTTTTAAACACATACATAACCCTTTTTCTTTATAATTTTCGAACCCCACAGCCCTAAGGACGATTTTCTTCATCAAAGTTCATCCCCAAGTTGTTGGTAATCAATTCTAAACTTTACTCTTTCAATTACCCAATGTTTTTCATCACATTTAAATCAAAAACTATGAATTTTCGTGGTAAAAATCGAGGGTTTGGGTAGAATTAGGGAATTTTGTAAAAATTAAATCTTTACTCGAATTGAGGTCGGATTTCGAAACTAATTATATATTCGCGCTCATGGGTGAATGGGTAAACGTGATTTGGTCCGAACCCCGAGTTTGGACCAAGCGGTCACGGGGTCGAGATTTAACTTTTTTTTAGAAAACTTAAGAAAAATTATAATTTTCAGTAAAGTTAGTTCCTTTAGCATTAATTAATGATATTAAGTTAATTATTGTTAGATTCGAGTGTATTCGAGGTGAATTCAACAGGAAACGCTATAATTGAACAGAGAGTGGCCTGTGAAATTGAGGTAAGTACTTTGTTTAACCTTGACTTGAGGGAATAGGAATCCCCAACTAAATTGTTATGTGAAATTTCATGTGAGTGGTGTATAGGTGAGGTGACGAGTATCTATGCACCACCAAATTGTCTATTTACATGATTCCCTCCTTGTTTCCAATCTAATTGGTTCATGTTTTTAATTGTTTCATGTTCTTTGATGTCTTCTATAATTACTTGGCTTGTTATATTGTTGTGAGCTTTGTTGTATGCTGACTGATTATGGATCCTCACCGGAATGGGATCGCTGAAATTCTTGTCTGGATGTTGTATCATTTATGACAAGGTGGCCAACGCGTCTATGAATTCATTATGAATTCTGGGGACATGCCAGAATTCTATCTTTGTGAACCTCTTCTTCAGTACTTGTACATGATGCAAATATGGTAGTATTTTGGAATTCTTGGTAGCCCATTCTCCTTGCACTTGATGTACCAGAACACAACCGAAAGCTCTATCTAACACTGCAAGGTAGAGTAGTAGTGGTCTACCAAGCTCTGGCGAGACTAGACTGGCGCTGTGGACAGATACTCCTTGATTTTGTCAAAAGCCTTTTGACTATCCCCAATCCAACTGGTTGCGGCATCCTTCTTCAGCATCTTGAAAACAAGCTCACATATTACTATGGATTGTGCTATGAAACGGCTGATGTAGTTAAGGCATCCCAGGAAACTCATCACATCCTTCTTGTTTTTTGGTGGTGGTAGTTTCTGGATGGCTTTAACCTTTGACGGGTCCAACTCTATTCCTCGGTGACTGATGATGAATCCCAACAATTTATCAGCAGGAACCCCGAATGCACACTTTGCGGGATTTAACTTTAGATTGTACCTCCGCAGCCGGTCAAAGAATTTCCTCAAATCTACTATGTGACTTGTAGCCCTCTTGGATTTGATGACATCATCAACATATACCTCTATTTCTTTATGTATCATATCATGGATGGTCGTTGGCATAGCCCTCATGTAGGTGGCCCCAGCATTCTTCAGACCGAACGACATCATTTTGTAACAATACACTCCCCATGGTGTAATGAAGGTTGTTTTCTCTGCGTCTTCTTCGTCCATCCAAATCTGATGGTAACCCGCGAAGTAATCTAGAAAAGACTGGAGTTCATACTGGGCACAATTGTCGATCAGAATATGTATATTTGGTAGCGGGAAATCATCCTTGGGACTTGCTCTCTTTAGATACCAATAATCAACACAGACTCTGACTTTCTCATCTTTCTTTGGAACCGGTACAATGTTGGCCAGCCAAGTTGGATATTCAACTACCCTGAGAACCTTGTCTTTAACTGCTTGGTAAATTCATCCTTGATTTTCAAGCTCATGTCTAGCTTGAATATCCTGAGTTTCTGCTTCCCTGGTAGACACATTGGATTTGTAGGTAACTTGTGAGCCACTATGGATGTGCTCAAACATGTCATATCGCCGAATAGCCATGCAAAGATTTCCTCATATTATTTTAGGAACGGAGTGTATTTTTCCTTCTCTAACAGTGACAAATGGATGCTTATGCGGGTTTCTTTGACGGTTTAGGAGTCTCCCAAGTTGACTATCTCGGTCTCGTCCAGGTTGGACTTGGGATTGTTCTAAAAGTTCTCCACTTCTCTAACAATTTCCTCAAGTATTACATCCTCTTTTTCTATTTCTTCTGAATCACTGTCATTTTGTTGCGTTATCTCATTACATGTCACAGTCGTTGGTTCTTTAAGATAAGAAATAGTAATGTTGTAGGGATAAAGATATGAAAGAATAATAGTAATATGAAACATCAAGCCATTTAGAATGTCAAACAAAATGATTTCAAATAATTTTTTTCGAAACGGAAACTGAAAATATTATTTAAAATAAAATGCAAAAGAGGAAATCATTTTTGAAAGTAAACAATGCTATCAGCCTTGCTACCCCGAGACTCGTCGGGCCCTTGATGGTTTAGCGGTCCAGTTCTTGAGAGATGCTCCCTTCTCCACTATCTGGATAGTGAGGTCGTCTTCCTCCTCCTCCTCAAATATTACACAACAATCCATATCATCGTCTTCGAAGAACAAATTCCTCAATGCTGCCAAGGCTTCTTCTTCCTCTGACCCCCATATTGTATCGGCCTGATGGAAGGTCTGATTCAAGTGCGACACGGGTTTCTCTAGAGGATAGTATGGACCACGCCATGGTGGCGACCAATTCCGATATTCCTTCCAGGTATACTGATATCTGAGCCCAAAGGTTGTGCTATGGCGCTTCAGTTGTACTGGTTTGGAGATACCTTGAAGCTTTTTACCAAGCGCCTTACCAGGCTCATACCCAGTCCATGACAATATGCTTTCGATTTTTCTACTCCACCATTTATCCTTCTCAATCGTGTTGACGCACTCGATGCGATAGCAGGTTTCTCCACCTAACTTCCTTCTGTTTTCTACCATCGGAACAATATGACTTGTGTAAATGGGGTTTCTCCCATCTCCATGTATGATCACTTCGTGATGGTTCCATTTAAATTTTACCGCTTGGTGCAAAGTAGATGCGACAGCTCCAGCAGCATGTATCTAAGGCCGTCCCAGCAGCAGATTGTAGGAGGCGGATATGTCTAGTACCTGGAATTCAACATCGAACCAGGTAGGAAAGATTTGCAAGCAGAGGTTGGTTTCTCCAATCGTGGCTCTTTGTGACCCATCCAATGCTTTCACATTCATAGATCCTGCTCGTATTTCATGTAGGCCCTTGCCCAACCTCTTCAGAGTTGTCAGCGGACAGATGTTGAGGCTGGACCCTTCGTCTATCAGAACTCTAGCAATGAACTTATCTTCATATTGCACTGTAATGTGCAGTGCCCTGTTATGGCTTAATCCTTCAGGTGGCAATTTGTCTTCATGGAAGGTGATCTTATGGCTTTCCAACACTTGTCCCACCATATTGGCCATTTCTCCGCTAGTAATGTTGTTGGACACATATGCTTCATTCAGTACCTTCATCAGAGCATTCATGTGTGCTTCAGAAATTTGCAACAATGATAAGATGGATATCTGGGCGGGAGTCTTATTCAGATGATCAACAACAAAATACTCCCATGCTTGTACTTTTCTCCAAAGGTCGTCCGGACCAGTTTCAATGACGTGTTGTTTGTTAGAAGATTGCTTACTGATCTCTCCCAAATGCTCAGGTGTGTAAATTCTGCCCGTTCTGGTCATCCCTTGTGCAGCACCGAACTCTTCCATCGTTGCTTTCCTCTTTCTCCTAGCCTCGGCAACATAATCCCAAGGTACAATGTTGGAACTGAAGGGTGGTGTGGATGTCACCGTCACAGTGAAAGGTGCGGATACTTCTACCTCAAACAGAGCAGGTGTAGCTGCAGGTGGTGTCACTTCTGCTTCAAAGGCAGCCGATGCGGTTACGTCATCTTTGACTGGCGGCTGTACCTGTACCACAATGGGATTGAGCGTGACTGTCGGCTTCTTAGGATCATCCTCCCGAATAAGTCTGATTGATCCCTCGAGATCCCACTCTTCATCAGTTTCTATTACATTGACTCCTTCACCCCTATGATCTGGGAAGGTGTTGTTGCAGACATTGGGTGTGGTTTCTTTTGCCTGTATGACCTCGGTATCAATCAGTGTTTGGATCTTATCTTTTAAGGTGCGGCATTCATCAATAGTTTGTCCCTTCATACCGAAATGGTAGGCACATGTCTTGTTCGGTTTGACCCATTAAGATTAGTTTTCCATAGCCACTGCGGGAATAGGGGTGACATATCCAGCAGCTTTTAATCTTTCATAAAACCGGTCGATGGGTTCAACAATAAAGGTGTATTGTTTGGGTGGTTTGCGATCAAAATTGGGCCTGTGTTTTTGATAGTTTGGACGAGCTGGAGATGAATGATAATAGGCTGGTTGGGTATTATAGGTATGGTAGGCGGTAGCGGGTTGACGATATCTAGGAGGTGAAGGCTAGTATGTGGGTGGAGGTGTTTGGTATACAAATGGAGATTTTGGACCTTGGGCGACCATTACTGTCCCCACTTCTTTCTTATTTGATATGCCACCTGATTGTAGTGCTTTGTTTGTGGTCTGCAGTGCCTCGCAATTTTTCACCATTCCACTTTTGATACCTTCCTCGATCCTTTCTCCGAGCTTGATGATATCAGAGAACTTTTGATACTTGATTACCATTAACCTTTCATAATATTATGGATCCTGATCCCTGACAAAGAACTTGTTCATCTGCTCTTCATCTAATGCCGACCTGACATTTGGTGCTTCCGACCTCCACCGAGTAGCATAATCACGGAAAGTCTCAGTGGCTTCTTCTTGAGATTTTGGATATAGAAGATATCCGGTGCATTTTCCGTGTTGAATCTGAACCTATCCATGAAGTCTGACGCCATGCTTACCCAATTAGCCTTTTTCTTGGGATTTTGACTTATGTACCAAGATAGAGCGTCTCCAGTAAGGCTTCTCATGAACATCTTCATGCGAATCTTTTCGTCCTTTCCAGCCCCTACGAGTTTGTTGCAGTAGGTTCTGAAATGAACCTTTGGTTTACCCGCTCCATCAAACATTTCAAACTTAGGAGGTTTGTAATCCTCCGGCAGTTCCACATCTGGCTTAATGCAAAAATCATAGTAATTTAGACCTTCGATTCCTTTGCCTCATTCAATACCCTCGACTCGGCTTGTGAGCTTCTTGAGCTCTTCTGTCATATTTTTAATAAGCAGGTCCTTCTCAGTGGATTCTGGTGTATATGAGATTGGTTGGGTAAAGTTGGGTAAGGTTTCCACGTATATAGGGTTGTTTTGGTGAATTCCAAGAGTTTGGGTGTAGTGGTGATCATTGGTTGAATTTTGGGGATCGGGGATAGGCTGAGGGGTATTCTGAGGAGTGTGATAAGTTGTTTGCGGACATTGAGTCGGGAGATGCTGATGTTGAAGAGGTGTAGGTATGGGTAAAGGATTTTGAGGAGTGGTTGTACATTAGTGTGGTGCGGGAGGATTCTGCGGACGTTGGTTAGGTGTATTCTGAGGAGGTACTGGGTTTTTGGTATTCGGATGGTTGATATCCGGGACATTTAGTGCGAGGGAGAGGTTTGACAAGTTATGGACCTGCTCAATATCACCTTGTAGTTCAAGTATTTTCTTTTCAAGTTGTAAGACCAAGTCATTTGGTGCCGGAGTACTCCGACCATCAGAAGTTTCCGCATTCTCAGCATGTGCGGTGTTGTCGCCACTCATATTATCCATCTTAGCTTTCCCTTTGCCTTTTGATGCACTTGGAGGAGGAGAAGGTTGAGGTCCTCTGGATATGCTGATGATGTCAGTATGCGTGAACCAACCTTGGGGAATGGGAATAATCAAAAAGAAAGAAAAACAAAAAGTGACCAAGTCAGTGAGAGTTCTGAAAAATGTTTGCAGTATTTAAACAAACATTGCGGGAATGTAAATTCGCATCCTAATTCCTCATAGTTCCCGAGGTAGGCCTAGCGACAAGTATATTTGGAGAAATTTAGTGCCACTAATTGCCTCATTTCATTAATGTAATAAGTAAGACGAATTTAAAGCGACACTAAATAAGATAAGTCACTAATAGCACTTGGCGTTATTACATTCGAAAAGAAAGAACAAATAAACCTAATCTACTTGGTCCCAGAAGGACCTTCTCCAGGCTTGGCTCTCTGGTCTCCATCGATCAAGTTCCCCAAGTCGCGCATGTCCAGCAACAGGTATGCCCTTGCTAGATGCCCTCCTTCGGTACCTTCAGCATTCTGGCAGTGTACGACTCATTTCCTCATCTTCCCTTCCATCTCAATCAAACCCTGCTCCAGATATTCCAGCCTTTCATTTGACCTAGTAGCCATTTCCCTCCATTCATTGATTAATTCCATATTAGTCTTGTGTTGTTCCAGATGCTCGGCCTCGGACTCGCAAACCCTTTTGCGCAGTCTGTTATACTTCACCTGTGCTTCGGCAGCTTCATCTATGACTCTGTTTCCTTGACCGACCCCTGGCTCGACTATTCCTGCCATGCAGTCCTCTAACCACGAAGGGTAAAAGTAAACATGTGCTGCGTGATATTGATCCGGCTCGATGGTGTCCCTTTCCACAATAATCTTTAAGTGCCACACATGTTGAGCTTCACATTAATATGGGATGTCATCATCTTGGAAATCCGCCTGTAATGACTCATTTTGGAGACTCGTGGTATAATCTGTTTTCTACCAGCTTGTCTCATGACCCTGATAGGAACATAGGGGTGTATACCCCTTAACCCGATCAACACCAAGTGTTGAGCATCCCTAGATCGGATGATGAACACATTGGTGGGGAACCACTCAAACATCCAGTGAACCTAGTCCTCAGTCAAGTTGTCGAAAAACTGCACCCATTCTATAGCATTCTCTGGTTGAAAAAACCTGTTTGGGATGAAGGTCATTCTCTTGGGGGGGATGAAAGGCTATGTGATCGTTCTACAGTTTTCGTGGAAACTCTTGGCGGTATTGACCTTTCTTGAAATGTTCTAGCAACCAAATTTGTAGTAGAAGATTACAACCTTCAAAGTGTTTGAACCCCTTCTGGCAGCGATCCAAGGCCCGATATATGTCTGCTATAATCATATGGACAATAATATATGCTTGTCCCTGGATTCCCTCCATTAAGGCTTTGGTTACCATGGCCAGTCTGGTGTGAATTCTGTCCATTTTTCTTGGAAACACTATCATACCCAAGAAGCAGATGATAAACACGAAAACCCTACGATGAATCCAACCCAAGGAAGTGATGAAGAACTCGTCATGAAATATAAAGTAGGATTTGCTGTGACTGTATCGTTCATAAAGGAAGTCGAAGTGTATATAGGACTTCTTCAGACACACCAGACCGCCATTCTTTATTAACCCCATCATTTTCAGAAACCCTCTGGGGGTGCGATTTTCCGGCACCAATAAACCAGGACTGTCCCAAGGTAATCCAGCAAATCCCCCTATTTCATCCAAAAGAGGGGTCATTTCTATGTTGCCAAAACGGAACACAGCCCTTTCTCCATCCCAGAACATAGTGGAAGCTTCAACCAACATGTTGTTTGGTTGGATATGTAATTAGTAAGGTAGGCTTCCAAGGACTCTTTTCACATAGTTTTTATCGCTTGACGCAAGGTCTTCCCACCAACCTTGCAACAATCGTGGTATGTTACTGACCATGCCGAACCTAGGGACTTCGTGCCTCATTTCTACAAAACAAATAAGGTTAGACCCTTTCCCCCTCCAGATTCGACTATTTATACATTAATGATTAGCATATTTGAACTTATATCTCCAAATTAATGCATGGATCGTGGTTGCGTCCGTTGGGATTACGGAAACCTCGGTGGACTTTAGACAAGGCTTTTCTTAAAGGGTTATTATGTGCACAAATATTAACCCAAGCTAGGTTTGACCATGATGCATGTACAGTTATAATCAGAGTAAGGTTTTTATAGAGGTCTAGACTGGTACCCTCAAGCGGACAACTCGAGGGGGAAAGGCACGGAACCGTCGACTGCACCGCTGATCGACTAGTTTTATCACAAATAGGCCTTTCCGAATTCAAAAGGTGATATAGGAAGAGTGTAAGCACTCATCAAGTGTTGCTAAGGTATTAATTACGACGAGTGGAATATGATGTTGGGCATGATTTATGCAACAAAATTTATCACGTTGTCACGTATTTGCACGATGAAACAAAATGATAAATGCGGTATTTAATAATTTTAATGGCATTTAAGAAATAAAATAAAGAGACGGGTCAGTTTTCATTGTAAAGAGTAATAAAACGAGAAAGAGAAATCATAAATGACTGAAGATAGGCAAATAAATTCACATAAAGTGGGAAGGGGAAGGGGCATGCAAGTATTGACGGAATAATAAAGACATTCTTAAAGACTAATTCACAAAAATAAGGTTTATTATGGTAAGAGCCTAAAAAAATATCCCCAGCAGAGTCGCCATGATGTCGCGTCCCGTTTTTCCTCGCGAAATCGGGTTTCGACATTTTTGGGACAACTCTTTTTTCGGTATGGGTTTGGAATTGGAAGATTCGCCACCTAACGGATTAAGGTGCGTTAGGGCACCTAGAGCAATTAACTCATATAACCAGTTTACATCACCAGAGATCGGGTAAGGGCTCAAATTACCTTGAGGGGGAGGTATTAGGCACCCCTCGAGGTCCACAACAGTGGGTCCCGGCCGAACTTAAATTAAGCGAATTAGTCTAAAAGGGGAGAAAGCAATTTGGACAAATACTATATTTAATTTATTTTACACAGGAGTATGGGGGGAGGGGGGGTCCTAAGTTTTTTAGCCTATAGGATCATTCTATGCAATACTTTGTAACTCCCTCAAATCGGGGTATCACTCATAGTACTTAGCACACGGACTATCATCTCCTTACTACCCAATTACTATCTAAAGTTGTTACTTAAGTGTTGTAGTAGTTTCTAGCTCGTTTCTTATGCGTGCACTACCCGTCCCTTACCTATGGACCTGGAGGTATTATGAACTTTAGACCAACCTATATTACTTAAAATGTGGAATCTAGGCGAAAATCAAAAAACAAATAGGACTTTCAGATAAGGGAACAAGTATGGGCTTACATTGACCTCCGCACGTAGACAACAAAAGCACGCGGACTTTATTAACTTTGGAATCCTATAGGCATGGTATCTATGTGGTATAAAAGAATGCAAAGACAGTTTTATTCAGTATGAATCTGGGCACTTCAGGCAGTAATATGTCACAATTATAAACCCACGATCTTTATTAAGTCCTACAGATATATTGCCTAAGTGATTAGCAGTAGCAAATGGATTCAGAATCGACCAACAGGATCCTATAGGCATGAATTCTACGAGCTTATTAATTACAGGCCTATTGACAGGATTTATAAGTGTAGCACGGATTGTAATCTATAGAGATAAGTTTTACTCCTTTTCAATCCTATAGACATGCTTTCTAATTGCTGAATCGATTTGAACCTTATCGACATGATTTCTAAATGCTGGATTTATTTGAACCCTATAGGCATGATTTCTAAATGCTGATTTTAGTCCTATAGGCATGATATCTATTGCAGGATTGATTTAAACCCTATAGGCATGATTCTAAGTTTGAAACTAATTTTATTCCTATAGGCATGATATTTATTAACCGTATAAAGGCAGAATTTAAACAGATTGCCAGGAAAGATATTTATCTCACACAACAAAGTCCTATAGGAGTGATTGCTAATTCACATTTGGTGAAAAAAGGTATAGATCCTATGAACATGATTTCTAATGTACAAAGTTAAACGAATGTCCTATAAGCAGGATCTCTAGTATGCAAATGTAAAAGCCACAGAATCAAAATGATCATGAAAGTCCTATAAGCAGGATCTCTAGTATGCAAATGTAAAAACCACAGAATCAAAATGATGATGAATGTCCTATAGACAGGATTTCTAAACACAACATAGTATTCACATAATTTGATTAGCTTAATTAAATCCTATAGGCATGATTTCTACCCAGTATTAACAAAATATATAAGTAAAACCACCCAGCTTCATTAAATATCCCCCAAATATGTTATCATAAATTTATTACAACCCAGAATATCAAATGAACCACATAATGGTAACAGTTACACTATAGGGAGCCTTCATAGGCCAAAATAAACCCGAGAACCAGGCCTTCCACCATAACAACAACACAACATAGGGATTCATAGTACATTGGAACCACGTTTCCAGTGTGTCAAAGTTGCCAAGGGCCTCAAGGGACCCAGGGCAATGCTCACACTAGAGAACCAAATGCTCAGAAATAATTCAAAAGAGATAAGGAACCAAACCCCAGTGTGTCAGAGTTCACAAGGGTCTCACATGGACCCCGAGCAGTACTCATACTGAGGAGGTTAAGGATAGAACCTAAGGATCTAAGAATAGGAGTTTGTGGTAACAATATATAAAAAGAGACAATGGTAAAGGACAAGTTTGAGTTTAGAAAAGCCATCATCACAGAGTTTGAAACACAGAATATGTAGGCAGAATTGCACTAAGAAGACAAATTGGAATGATTTGCAAAGTTGTTCATGCTCAAGTATACAGTTTTAATAAGTTAAAATCTGAAAGGCCTAATTAAGCTAAGTATACATGCTAACATTTAGGACAACTTTGTCTTATCATAGGAAAACATTTATACATGCTATTAAGGAAAAAATCAAGTAATCATGTGGAATCCAAGGAATGCAAGACACACCAGCAGAAAAGTTATCAAAGGACATGAATGACAGAAAGGGGACTTAATACAACCAAGACATAATAATAAAAGTTTGTAAAGATTTCGGACTGATTAGCTGATGAATATACTAGTATTAACCTAAAGATGCTAAGTTTAGAACAAGTTCAGAACTAGCAAAACAACATGCATGAAACAAATTAAAAGACAATAAGCTAATCACTAAGAGGATTCATGTTATTTAATATCAACAGTCTCAGAACTAATAACGTTAATTATAGAACTAAGGGAAACCACATAAACATGAAACTTGCAGAGTCATGCTCATAATGGACTTTAAACATGTTGGTTCACAAACAATTCATAGAAGTAAAATGACAAAGGGATAGTCACTCACCTGTTCGGCAAGAAAACAAGAAATACGCCACAGTAGTCGAGAGCCCAGAATTATTTCGCCTTGGCTTTCAGCCAGCAAAGACTATAAATAAATGAGAGAGGGCAAAGAGAATACAGAACCAAGCCCTAAGTTCTTTAGTGAAAATATAATGATTCGAGTCTATCTAAAAGGGTAAAGGGAATGGGTTTATATAGTATTACAGTATAAATAGGAAACATGGTAAATATTAAACACAGAATCAATTAGAGTCTAATTTTTAGGGAAAACAATATATAAACGAGGGAGTTCAATAAACTAACAGAGAATCCGAGAATGTAATCATGCAAGTAACACTTAAAATAAGGGGATACAATAGAAAATAAGGAAAATATCATACAAAGATCGATTAAAAATAAGATTTAGGGCGAAATAAAGTAAAAAATAAAGGAACACAGTAGATTAAACAAAAATAAGAAAAATACCAGTCAAATACGAGAAAGGAAAGAGTATCAATCAGAAATTAGTAAAGAATAAGGAAAGATCTCAAACCCTAGTTGAGATTTATGCCTTGAATCGGGCAAAAAATACAAGGACAATTCAATATAACATGTATAGAGACGGAAGATCGTCCAGATCTTCATAAAATCAGGGTGAATCTACCCATTATTGAGGTATTTCTTGCCAAAAATAGGGCAAGAATCAAGTGATGTCAACAACATGCGTATAAGGGTAGAATATTACAAAATAGGTAAGCAAATCATGGATTGATTCCATGTTTGAGCCGGAATCGGAGAGGATTGAGGAGTGATGGCGCTAGGGTTTGACAGAGAGAGAAGGGGAGTGTAAGAGTTTAAGGGCGGTGGGTGAAGAGGTAAATGAGTTAGGGTTGGGGTTTGGTATAGTTAAGAAGGGGGAATTAGATATGGACCGTTGGTCTTTAAAGACCAACGGTCACGATTAGAAGGGTCCTGGGTCAGGTGATGGGTATGGGGATTGGGATAAGGTTAAATCCGAAAATGGGGATTTTAGGGGCTAGATTTTAAATACACATTTTAACAAATAAATAATTTATAAAAAACAATTAATAAATAACAAAATATCACTTGTGCATAAAAATGATTTAAAATAATTATTTAACATTATAAAAATATAAAAAGTCATTTTCTGTATAAATAATGTAATTATGCATACATGTGGGCTATTATTGCAAAATATGCAATTTTAGCCTAAAAAGCAGATGTAATTATAATAAATGTACCAAAATATTTAAAGCTTAGTATAGATATAAATGATGAAATTAGATGATAAAATCATCATAAAAATATTTGTGATTGAAATTAATGATTATTTATATAGTAAAACATGGGTATAAATTGATTTAAAAATCTTTTACAATTATGGAAAATTATGAAAAAATGTTGGTTGGTGTTCATACACTATTTTGAAAGTATAAATGTATTTACAAAATATATATGGGAAAAATTGGGTGTCAACATCGATCCACCTTTGCTCAACAACCTAATGTCCCAAGCCTTCCAGTCAATATCATTCTTCCCAGATTCGAAAACGGAGGATCCAGCAGTGTCATCGGTCTTTGTGACCATCGAACCCCAAATCCAACAGGCCCCATCATTTTCTTCTCAATCGGAGAAGAGTCTGTCTCCACCACTAGGAAACATCACAAAGGAAATCAACAAGGCCCTAAATCTCCTGCAAAGGAAAAGCCCACCAAAAATGGAAGGAACAAGCTATGGTCCCCTTCGCACAGACTCTCTACTACTGGACTCAGTCAGGGCGATAGAGTTCAGTGTAAAGGCCAGTGAAGTACTAGTGTTGTTGTGCCTAAGAACGATGACCAAATGTGGACTAAGCCTAGTGTCTCACCACTCCCAATGAGTGACCAAGCCGCTGCTCAATTTGACTCCAGTCCTCAATATGAGCGGAAATACCCAAACGTCTCCAAAGGGGACTCCATAGGGAATGGAGAAACGTCAGGAAAGCCAGTTCCCACACATCCAACCACCCTTAATAAACTACATCATAAGGAATGTTAGGAGTGGTAACAACGCTGAATTCAAGAAGCAGTGCATGGATATGGTCAAGCTCCACAAGCCAGCTATGCTGAACTGCTATAGACCAAGATGGCTTACCACAAAAAATTGGCAGAAGAACTGCAGTTGACCTGATAATACAATCTCCGGCTATTGGTTTATCTCGGGGATCGTGCTAATGTGGAAAGAAGATACTGTTAGTGTGGAAGAGGTTTCCACCACCGCTCAGGGTATCCATGCCATGGTAAAGGTACTCTCTGTCCAAATGCCTTGATTATTTTCTACCATCTATGCTAGTAATATTTTAGCTAACAAAATCTGGGAGAGCTTACTTACTATCTCCAAAACCTCCATAAACAACTGGTTCGTGAGACGGGACTTCAATGAAGTCTTGAAATCTAGGGATAAATTTGGGGGCAACCCAATAAACCCTAGTCGTAGTAACTTGTTTTGGAACTGCCTTAATGAATGAAAATTATTAGACTTAGGCTACAAAGGTAGTAAATTTACCTGGACAAATAAAAGATACAAGAATAGGACTTGTCTAATTCTTGAAAGAATATATAGGTGTTTTGCCAATAAGAGTTGGACTTCCCAATACCCTGAGGATATTCTGATACACCTTCCTAGGACCTGCCCTGATTACTTCCCCATCCAAGTAGTACTAAAAGGGGATTCATTCAATAATTCCACTAGACCTTTTAGGTCTGAATCAATGTGGACTAGCCACCCAACCTTTCCCAGCATCATCAATGAAGCTTTCTCCCCCCCCCCCAATTCCACCTAATCCAATCAACTAAGTCTTTTAAAAGGATTGTGACCTAGTGGAACAGAGACACTTTTGGCAATATTCCATAATAAAAAAAATAATCTTAGCCAGAATTGCAGGAATCCAAAAATCCCCTAATTACCAGTTCACCAACTACTTGTTAAACCTAGAAAACAACCTCATAAATGAGCTAGATTCCGTCCTAAAAAATGAGGAGGGTTTCTGGAAGCTCAAATCTAGGATTAATTGGCTTAATGATGGGGATGCCAACACTAGATTCTTCCACACTTCCACTCTCAATAGAAGAAGAATTAGGATCCTCTCCCTCAAAGAAGAGAGCGGAAATTGGCTCAATGATCAAGGAGACATCAAGACATACATATTGTCCTTCTTCAAAAACCTTTATACCTCATCACACTCACAAGCTCCCATCTCCACCACCAACCATCTGACCATGACCCATACCCTATTCGACTCTTAAAGGGATAGACCGGATATGCCCCTTGAAATAGGAGAAATAAAAATTATCATCTTCTCCTTCAATCCATTCACGGCTCCTACACCTAATGACCTCCATCCCTTCTTCTACCAAAAGTACTGGAGCATTATAGGTAACTCAGTAACTGACTTCTGCAAGCAATGCTTCACTACTAATTCCATGTATGAGACCATGAATCAAACTCTTCTTTGTCTCATTCCAAAGTGCCCCACGCTTCCATGGTCAAACACTTCTGACCAATTGGAATTTGTAACACAATTTACAAGTCCATCACTAACATCATTGTAAATAGAATCAAGCCAATGTTTCCTAACATAATTGGCCATAGCTTGGCTAGTTTCCTTTCAAATAGGAGAGCTTCTCATAATGCTATCATTTTGCAAGAGTACATTACACACTTCAGGAAAATGAAAGGGAAACAGGCTCACATGATCCTCAAAATAGACATAGAAAAGGCCTTTGACATTCTAGAATGGTCCTTCATTAGGGACACCCTCCATGCCTTCAACTTTCCACTGGGCTGACCAAGTTAATTATGTCTCACATTAGCTATTCCAGCATCTCAATCTTAGTACATGGAGGTAAAACTAAAGCATTCAAGCCCTCCAGAGGCATCAAATAAGGGGACCCTATATACCCTTTACCTTTTCATCCTGTATATGGAAAGACTCTCCAGGTCAATTGACCAGGCAGTGCTGGACAACCAATGGCAACCTATAGGTATTAGCAGGTCTGGCCCAAAAATCTCAAACCTTTTCTTTGATGATAACCTTACTCTGTTAGCCAAGGCAAACAACAGGAACTGCACCACCATATATTCTATCATGCAGTACTTCAATCAGAACTCTGGACAAAAAATCAACCTCACTAAGTCTAGAGTACTATTCTCCTCTAATATACCTAGAACACCATGGAATGTCTCACTAATGAACTATAAATCCAAGCTACCACCTAATTTGGGAAATACCTTGTTTTCCTATGTTACATAAGAAATCCATTAGCTCTGACTTTCAGTTCATAAAAGAAAATATACAATCCAAGCTGGCTGGCTAAAAAATAAATTGTCTCAACATGACTAGTAGGACCATTTTAGCTAAATCATCCCTTAATAGTATCCCTAACCATGTCATGAAATATATCAATTTGCCCACTAAAATTACCAAGCGAATTGATAAAATTCAGAGGAATTTCATTTGGGGCACTACCCCAAATAGGAAAAAAAATGCACCTGGTTAATTGGGATAGGGTCATCGAGAAGAAGGCCAATACAGGGCTAGGGCTCCAAAAAGAAGAATTGAAAAACAAAGCGGCCCATCCTAATCTGGCCTAGAGTATCTATCACAACACCTCAAGCTTATGGGCTAGAATTCTTGGTTCAAAGAACTATAATTGAAACCATACCCCAAAAACACATAAATCTCCTACGTGGTTATGCATCCTTAAGGGGATGCAGAAAGGCTAGTAGATGGGTGGTCCAAAATGGCAATAGGGTAAGCTTCCTGAATAATGCTTGGAACCCTAATCAGCAAGCCATTAGGGATATGGTAGAGGGCCTCCTTACCCCAAACGACATAACTGTCAGAGTAGACATTGTCTACAACTTAGAAAACTGGGACCTTTCTTCCATCTCTATGGATATGCCCACAAGTATCACTAACATGATCAATTTTGTTTCCATTCCTCTCAATCCTACTAAGGAATACAAGCTAATCGGGGGATTGACTTCTAGTGGGTCTTTCACCAACAGCTCTACCGACACATTCCTTAGCAAAAACAAGAAGAACTTTGGAAATGAGGAGGAAGGGACCTTTAATTGGATCTAGAATTTACAAGCTCCTAAAAAATTCAAGAACTTCATCTGGATTCTTGCTCAAAATAGGTTACCTACAGGAGTCCAGCTTCATAGAATAGGGTTAACTGTAACCCACAATGTTGCTTCTGCCAAAGTGTTGAAGAAACAAGCGACCACGTCTTCTTTGAATGCATTAATGCAGCTCAATTCCGGCAGGAGTTTCTATCCAAGGCTTCTAAAGAGAGTAGGCAACAGAAAACACACACTTTAATGAAAACATTCCTTGGGAGAACATACTTCATTTATGTTTCTGGCATATCTAGCTATGCAGGAATCACAACCTTTTCAACAACAAAAAAGATAGAATCAACACCACCAACACCATCTCTAAAACAACTGAATACTTTACGGTGGTGAAAAATGTCATCATCAAGAAGCCATTCCAAACCATTGTGAAATGGGAGCCCCCAGGAAAGGGTACTATAAGCTGAATACAGATGGGGCCGCTAGGGGTAACCTAGGCATAGGAGGAATAGGTGGAGTATTCAGGAATTATAATAGGGATTGGATTATGAGGTATATGGAGAATATACCATATACAACCAACACCATGGCTGAACTGAAAGCTCTCCTAAAAGGGCTACCACTAGCTGAGCAAAATGGATGGATCTCTTTGGACATCAACACAGACTCGACAGAAATAATCCAAATGCTACTCACATGTAACTTAACATATGATCCCATGATTTGTGAATACAGGTTGTTAACAAAAAGGATGGACAGGGTCGTGGTGAGGTACACGTATAGGGAGCAGAATAGGGTGGCGGATGCAATAGCAAAAGAGGCAACAACGCCAAGTTTTTTGGGAAGATCCAACTTACTAGCAGTTCCTCCGATGTTCGCAAATGATGTATTTTGGGCAGAAATCCTAGGAATTGAAGTTGTTAGGAAATGTTTTACATGTAATATTGATACTTTATCTCAAAACATCACACTAATGAGGGAGTTACATTACCCCGACGCTGTTAGTACTTTATAATGTATTTTCTAGGTTAGTCGTTATATATAAATATCCTATATTTAACCAAAAAAAAAAATCAAAGTTGGATGATCGCTTTTGAAATTATTTTATGCGCAGTTTCTCCTAAATTAAATTTTGTGACAAATGCCTGCACTTGATTTGAAATTAATTTTGGGAGAACAATATTACTTAGGTCCTAGCAAAATAAATTTTCTCTTTCATTAAATTTTTTTTTTTTGCTATAAATAAATACTAGATACGTATAAGTATATTTCAAATACTAACTATACAAATTTTGGATTTTCAAGGCCACGGAAGGGATAAAATTCACCGATAACTTAATAGTATATACTTATGTGTAAAAATGCATGCCTTTGTCTCCCAAACGAATATAGTAGAGTCACTCATTTAATATATAAAATTAATGAGTAGATGATGCCCCACTTTTTCATACATCATAGTCGGAAAAAATTACGTATTCACATAAGAGAGAGTATGGATCTTTACCCTAATTTAATTGAAATACCCTAATTAATTCACCTTACAAATCAAATATGTTTTAACGTAAATTAATTATGTTTCTTTAAAAAAGAAAAGCTCTTTTCAAGAATCAAATAGATTTGAAAAAATCTTGAACTAGATTAATTGTAACGATCCGACTAGTCGTTCTGAGAATTTAAGCTCCGTTCAATGCTATAAGGTCATAAGAAGCCTCAGTTTGGGTTTATCGACATGTGTGCGTGGTTATATTCAGTTACCGGTTAATCCGGAGTCGGATTGGGAGAGAATTTTCAAATTTTGAAGCTTAAGTTAAGAAAGTTGACCGGAGGTTTTACTTTTGTGTAAACGGCCTCAAAATGAGATTTGGTTAATGTCAACAGCTTCGTATGATGATTTTGGACTTACGCGCGTGTCCGGAGTTGGATTTGGAGGTCCATATAGTGATTTGAGGTAAGTTGGCAAAAATTAGAATTTCAGTTATTTCGGTTGATAGGTGAAATTTTGATGTCGGGGTCATAATGGAATTCTGAAAGTTGGAATAGGTTTGTAGCATCATTTTTGATGTGTGCGCAAAATTTCAGGTCAATCGGATGTGGTTTGGGTTGGTTTTAGCATCGTTGGCGTATTTTTGAAGTTTAGAAATTCTAGGCTTGAACCCGACACTTTATTCGGTGTTTTAATGTTGTTATAGTTGTTCCAAAAGTTCGACTAAGTTCATGCATTGGTATGTGACCTATTGGAGTAATTGGTTGAGGTCCCGAGGGGCTCGGGATGGTTTAGGACAATTATCGTCAGGCTTGAAGTTTGGAGATGTAGTTGGTGCTGCTGTTCTGGTATGGTCGGTCCTGCAAAAAATGGACCGTAGGTGCGAACTTTGCAGGTGCGGTTAAGAGCACGCATGTGCGAGGATAAGAGGACTAGGCAGCCTCTGCATGTGCGGAACTTTGGGGCGCAGGTGCGGCCCCCGCAGGGGCGATTCTTGGGCGTAGGTGCGGTTTGTGTTTTGCACCTACGATTGCGCAGGTGCGGTTAAGTGGTTGCAGGTGCGGATGTCCTGGGCAGATTCATATAAACGAGGGTTAGCCATTTTCTTCACATGTTGAGCTTTGGACCTCGGTTTTGGGCGATTCCTTGAGGGGTTTTCACACAAATCAAATGGGTAAGTGTTCTTCCACTAGAATTAATTATATTTCATGAATTAGTTCTTGTTTTTATCATTTAATTTGTGTTTGGGTTGAGGGAATTATGGGTTTTGAAAGAAAACTTCTAAAATGAAAAATCGTGCTATGAAAGACCAAACATTATCGGAATTGAATAAATTTAGTATGGGTGAACTCATATCGGAATGGGTAATCGAAATTTGTAAAATTTGTCGGGTTCCGAGGTTCGGGCCCGGGGGACGACTTTTGGGTCGATTTTTATCATTTTGTAAAGATTGAAACTTTATTATTCGGAATAGTTCCTTATATATTTTGTGTGTATTTTGAAGTTGTTTTAGTTGCTTGTAAGCCGAAAGGTCATTCCGCCCGAGAAGTCTATTTTTGAGTACCGGGTTGTCGTTTTTGAGGTAAGTATCTTGCCTAACCTTGTGTGGGGGAACTACCCCTTAGGATTGAGTCTTCCTTGCTGATTGTAGTCCGAGTATGCGAGGTGAAAAGTGTGTACTCGTACTTATTTGCAATTAGATTACCCTTTTAGGATTCGTAGATTCTTATATTACTTGTGTACGATTTGTAATTGTTACACTTGAATCCATGGTTAATAATTTTATTCCTTCCTGTTTAAAGTAGAATTACTTATTTTTGGATTCTTCGTTGGCTATTTGCCTTTACTTGACTTAACTGAATATTCTACTTCTCTTATCATCATGCTATATTTCTTCCTAGCTTGCCTAATTGACTATAAATAGTGTCCTCTAGCCTTATAGTTGACTAGTCGTAGTTGGAACATCTATTCGTTGGAGTCAAGCATGCCCGTGAGTCTTATATTGTGATTGATATGACTATTCCCTTATGTGCCACTTAGGTCTAATTTCTATTTCCTTGATGTTGCCTTTTATTGGGCCTTTCGTTTAGGCCGAGTGTTATTCCGTGAAGTTAACTGTTTAGGTGAGATTGGTTATAGTTGTTTCCCTTGTCGGGATGTTACGGATTTTGTTATTGTCAATGTTGTTAATTATATGGTTTGTATTGTTGACTCCCTTGCCGGGATGTGATGGTTCCTATTACTGTTTATGTTGTTAATGATATTGTTTTACTGTTGAGTCCCTTGCCGGGATGTGATGGTTCCTATTACTGTTTATGTTGTTAATGATATTGTTTTACTGTTGAGTCCCTTGCCGGGATGTTGTGGTTTTTATTACGGGTTATGCTGTTAATGATATTGTTTGCATTGTTGACTCCTTGCCGGGATGTGGTGATTTATGGATCATATTTTTGGTTTTTCCTTGCCAAACTGTTGTTCTTGATATTTTTTGGGTGAGAAAGATTGTAAAGCACGAAGGGTGATGTCGTGTATTGTGAGGATGCAAGTAATAAAGCATGAAGGGTGATGTCGTGCCATTTTATGATATTTAAAAGAACGAGGGGTGATGTCGTTCCAAGATATGAGAGATAATGCACGAAGGATAATGTCGGGGCATGATATTGTGAGGTAAAAGCACGAAGGGTGATGTCGTGCCATGATACGAGAGATAATGCATGAAGGATACTGACGTGCCATGATATTGTGAGGCAAAAGCACGAAGGGTGATGTCGTGCAGATGTTTTGGTGAGAATGAGAGTAAAGCACGAAGGGTGATGTCGTGCACTTGTTTTGGTGAGAATGAGAGTAAAGCGCAAAGGGTGATGTCGTGCACTTGTTTTGTGAGAATGAGAGTAAATCACGAAGGGTGATGTCGTGCGCTTGTTTTGGTGAGGATGCGAGTAAAAAGCATGAAGGGTGATGCCGTGCATTTGTCTTTGCATTTAATTTCATTAATCTAAATTTGGATATTCCTATTGATCTCTTACTGCATTTATTGGCAAGATTTGATATTTCTCCTATATGACATGGTAATTACTGAGTTACGGACTGAGTTTCAGTGGATAAATCTTGAGGAGATTCTGATCAAGGGACTTTATTGAAAAGTGTTATTGAAAAAGCAATGGTTTGAAATGATTATACTTGAATGACTTTTATATCGAAGGTATATTTGAAAAGCACTAGTCTTGCCTAAAATGAGATTTGGAAGTCATTTATTGGGACAACATCTTTGAGAAGTTTCGTATTGTGAAAGAACCTATGTTTTACGTAATTCTCTCTATTAAATATACTTATATCTACTTTTGGAGAAAACATGTTTTCAAAGGAAACTCTTCCATACTAAAATGATTTTTATTTGCAAAAGTTTTTCATATGAACTGTTGTTTAAGGACTTCCACCAGTATATGGATTTTAGTGGCTAAAGCCCGACGTGAACAAACCGATGTAGAGTTGAGTTATTAGTGTTCTCTATTGTATTGTGTTTCCTTTCGGTTTAGCTTGTTTAGTTTTCCATCTTTCTGGGTAATTTTGTGTTGTTTCATGATTGATTTCTGTAATCGCCTTCTGCATTATATTGGCATTGTTGTAAATTATTCTTTGAAGTCTTAGATAGATGTAACGACCGGTCATTTCTACATTCATGTTATTTATCTTGTTGACCAGTGGTGTCTTGACTAGTCCTCGTCACTACTCCACTGAGGTTAGTATTGATACTTACTGGGCACCGCTATGGTGTGCTCATACTACACTTCTGCACATTTTTGTCTGCAGATCCAGGTATATATATTGTAGTAGCTGTGTGGATGGTTGTCGAGGAGACTCAAGGTAACCTGCTGCTGCGTTCGCAGGCGTCGGAGTCACCTTCTTTGTATTTATTTTTCATACACTGTTGTATCTATTTCCAAACAGTTGTACTTAGAAGTTGTACAAGATTCGTAGAGCTTATGACTTGTACTACCGGTTTTGGGAAAGTTTGTACATTCTGTTGAGATTCTATATCAAGACTGTTAGTTTTTCTTTATTTATTGTTGTTATACAGTAACTGCAAGGCTTACCTAGTCCCTAAGACTAGGTGCCATCACGATACCTAATGCAGGGAATTTGGGTCGTGACAAGTTGGTATCAGAGCTCTATGTTCATAGGTGCTACAAGTCATAAGCAAGTTTACTAGAGTCTTGCGGATCGGTACGGAGATGTTTGTACTTATCTGCGAGATGCTACGAAACTATTAGGATAATTTCATTTCCTTCATTCCTATCATGCGAGTTTATTGATCATGAAGTTTGAAGTTATCATTCCATTATCGCACAAACGGTGAGAGCACGAGTTGCGGTTCCTGATGATGTTATCCCAAAGAAAACGTCGCAATGGTCAGAGGCAGAGGTCAACGGGGAGTACGTGCTATAGTTAAGATGCCTACCGGAGCAGCCATTGAGGAGTCACCAGTAGTTCTAGTTGGAGGACAGGTACTAGGGGTTCCTGTTGCTACCCTGGACTTCAGGAGACCTGAGCGCAGCTTTGAGTATAACTGGTACATTGACTCGGGCAAGGTTGATTCTAGTTCACCAGTTGCTTCACGAATCAGGGGAGGAGTT
The DNA here is from genome assembly GCA_005239505.1 of Nicotiana paniculata. Lineage (NCBI taxonomy): Eukaryota > Viridiplantae > Streptophyta > Magnoliopsida > Solanales > Solanaceae > Nicotiana > Nicotiana paniculata. The sequence goes on along the minus strand of ML361941.1, from coordinate 33,924 downwards.
CAGAATCCCGCAGCCTACACTCTAGAGTAGCAAGATCACATTGGTTAGGTACCCGTTGTCATGACAGCACAACATCTGGTTTCAGTTGAGTCGTGGTTAGGGTAGCAGCATCGGAGGAAAAATACTTTGGACTTGAGAGGTATAGGAAGTACCACACTTCTATCTTTCAGTGGATTGGCGGCAGATGGTGCCCAGGGTTTCCGGAAGGAGTGCTACTATATTCTTCGCGCTTCGGGTATTGTAGAGATGAGAGGGATTGTTTTTGGTAACGTGTCAGGTTCAGAGTAGTGGGTTGATCAGTGGTGGCGGCATATGAGTTGGGGTCACTTGACCAAGTTAGCTTCACTAGCATGGATTCAGTTTTCGGAGATGCCTTGAGGGAGGTTGCACCTCAGTTCTTTAGGGATGTACGGCACGCGGAGTTTGAGAAGTTGCGCCAGGGAGCTGTGTCACTATGGGAGCCTGCCGTTAGATTCAATGAGTGGGCCACACATGCACTTCTCTTGGTCGCTTCAGCTAGGAGATGAGTCCGTAGAGTCATTTGGGAGATTCAGGCATGATATTCGGTTTAGCGGGGCTCGAGAGTTAGAGTAGGATGCCTCGTATCAGCAGGTAGTGGGCATCGTTCGCCGGTTAGAGAGCATGTGGTACCGGGAGTGAGAGGACAGAAGAGATCAGGAAGAGAGTTCAAGAAGGCGATGAGGCCTCGTAGATCGGAGGAATCTACTGGTCCGTATTATGAAGGCAAGGTACGACACGGTAGAGGCTTTGTGGGTCAACTAGTTCAGTTTGCATTACTAGCTTCACATGGGATTTCAGGTACTCATGGGTCTCAGAGGATTTGTATTGTGTGTTTTTCCACAGCCATGTCGGCAGCGAGATTTTTTTTAGTGTGGAGATGTTAGTTATAGGGTGAGAGATTGTTCCAGGATTCAGGTAGGTGTGTGGCAGCAGGGTATTCAGGTGAGTAGAGGGCCCCTAAGAGGGGGAGACCCGACCCATTGTTGTGTTTCATATAGTAAAATAGAATCCGTTGTGCCAGATATCATCATCCATGTATGTTTTGATGTATTGCAGAGGGGCACCGATTGTATTTCATTATAGCTCTGCTGGTCGGCACGAGTTTCCTTATTTGTTGTTTCATTTATGAGTGAGTTCCATGTTTGCACCCCATTTTGTGTTTGCTCCTGTTGGGAGGTTCTGAGTAGTAGCCCGTGTCTATCGTTGTTTTATTCATTCTTGATAGTAGTGAAACTGGCAGTGAGTCCTTGTTGTTCTTCGTGGTAAGCTTTATATGATTTTCCTGAGTATTTTGTTTACGAGTTGTGATTTGATACTCCATCGAGATTTGAATTCAGTTAGCGCTATGATTTTATCAGCCGAGATGAATTAGTGGAGGAATTTCAATTGGTATGATATATTTTTGGGTATGCGATTCAGATTTGAAGGCGAGGTCCCCGTGATATTATGATTCGATATGTTTGCACCGGGCTGAGTACCGCAGTGGAAATTTTATCAGGATGGTATCCTTGTGATTTGTTCATATGCTTTGCTTCTTCCTTGTTATGTTTCTTTTGGTAAGTCGGTATTGATAGAGAGTTGTGCATATGGGCTTGTTTGATAGTTCCTTTATATGTTTCCATTTTCTTATTCAGTCATTTCGTTATGTGTTTTCTTTAGTTTAGTTTGCAGGATGTGTGCTTGGTGGTGTCAGTTGTGGTTGGTGACTCGAGTGTTAATAATGAAGACTTCGTGTTCATTGCATCATTATCAGTGTTATGGGGTTCGGGAAATAGAGTTCTTTCAGATGTGGGGCTAATTGTCAATGTCGAGTTGATTTCGGGCAGCTATTATGAGCCTATGTGTGATGTATTATGTTGTGTGGTTGTGCCTCGTGGGTGTAGTCATGAGTTGATGTAGCTAATTGAGGCTAATGCCGGATATGGATTTGAATTGGGTCTTTTGTAAATGAGTAGAGGGTGAGAAGTAGAGGTATGAGGCTTATCAGTGGTGATGTGAAGGCTATATTGCAGTTGTGATTGTTTCATCAAGCTTTTGTGAGTTGGGGTGACGTGGGATCACCTATGGGTATGTGTTAGAAATGTACAATTTGTGATTGGATAAGTTCAAGATGAATCCTGGCACGTTCGAGGACGAACGTTTGTTTTAGAGGGAGAGGATTTAACGACCCGACCAATCATTTTGAGGATTTAAGCTTCGTTCAGTAGTATAAGGTCATAAGAAGCCTCACTTTGGGTATATCAACTTGTGTGCGTGGTTAGATTCAGTTACCGGTTAATCCGGAGTCGGATTGGGAGAGAATTTTCAAATTTTGAAGCTTAAGTGAAGAAAATTGACCGAGGGTTTGACTTTTGTGTAAACGGAATCGGGATGAGATTTGGTTAATATCAATAGCTTCGTATGATGATTTGGACTTAAGCGCGTGTCCAGAATTGTATTTGGAGGTCTGTAGAGTGATTTGAGGTAATTTGGAAAAAATTAGAATTTCGGCGATTTCGGCTAATAGGTGAAATTTTGATGTCGGGGTCGGAATGGAATTCCGGAAGTTGGAATAGGTTTGTAGCATCATTTGTGACGTGTGCGCAAAATTTCAGGTCATTCGGATGTTGTTTGGGTTGGTTTTGGCATCGTTGGCGTATTTTTGAACTTTAGAAATTCTAGGCTTGAATCTGAGACTTTATTCGGTGTTTTAATTTTGTTATGGGTGTTCGAAAAGTCCAACTAAGTTCATGCGTTGGTATGTGACCTATTGGAGTAAGTGGTTGAGGTTCCGAGGGCCTCGGGATGGTTTAGGACAGTTGTCGGAAGGCTTGAAGTTTGGAGATGCAGCTGGTGCTGTTGTTCTAGTGTGCTCGCACCAGCGGATAGGGGACCACAGGTGAGAGCTTCGCAGGTGCGGTAAAGAACACGCAGGTGCGATGATAATCGGACTGGCCAGCCTCCGCAGGTGCAGAAATTTGGGGCGCAGGTGGGGCCTCCGCAAGGGCTATTCTTGGGCACAGGTGTGGGTAGGAGCGCAGGTGCGGTTAAGTGGTCGCAGGTGCGGATGTCCTGGGCAGATTCATATAAACAAGGGTTAGCCATTTTCTTCACATTTTGAGCTTTGGACCTCGGTTTTGGGCGATTCCTTGAGGGGTTTTTCACACAAAATCGAATGGGTAAGTGTTCTTCCACTAGAACTAATTATATTTCATGAATTAGTTCTTGTTTTTATCATTTAATTTGTGTTTTGGGTTAAGGGAATTATGGGTTTTGGAAGAAAACTTCTAAAATGAAAAATCATGATATGAATGACCAAACGTTATCGGAATTGAATAAATTTAGTATGGGTGAACTCGTATCGGAATGGGTAATCAGAATTTGAAAAATCTATCGGGTTCCGAGGTGCGGGCCCGGGGGTCAACTTTTGGGTCAATTTTTATCATTTTGTAAAGATTGAAACTTTATTATTCGGAATAGTTCCTTATACGTTTTATGTGTATTTTGGAGTTTTTTTAGTTGATTGTAAGCCGTACGGAGGTCTTTCCGCCAGAGAAGTCTATTTTTGAGTACCGGGTTGTCGTCTTTGAGGTAAGTATCTTGCCTAACCTTGTGTGGGGGAACTACCCCTTAGGATTGAGTCTTCCTTGCTGATTATAGTCCGAGTATGCGAGGTAACGAGTGTGTACTCATACTTATTTGCAATTAGATTTCCCTTTTAGGATTCGTAGATTCTTATATTACTTGTCTATGATTTGTAATTGTTACACTTGAATCCTTGGTTGATAATTTCATTCCTTCCTGTTTAAATTAGAATTGCTTATTTTTGGATTCTTCGTTGGCTATTTGCCTTTATTAACTTAACTGAATATTCTACTTCTTTTATCATCATGCTATATTTTCTTCCTAGCTTGCCTAGTTGACTATAAGTAGTGTCCTCTAGCTTTATAGTTGACTAGTCGTAGTTGGAACTTCCATTCGTTGGAGTCAAGCATGCCCGTGAGTTTTACATTGTGATTTATATGACTATTCCCTTTAAGTGCCACTTAGGTCTAATTGCTAGACATTTATGTTATTGGTATTTCCTTGATGTTGCCTATTATTGGGCCTTTTGTTGATGTTGAGTGTTATTCCGTGAAGATAATTGTTTAGGTGAGATTGGTTATAGCTGTTTCCCTTAAGGGGATGTTATAGTTTCTGTTACTGTCTATGCTGTTAATGATATGGTTTGTATTGTTGACTCCCTTGCCGGGATGTGATGGTTCCTATTACTGTTTATGTTGTTAATGATATTGTTGTATTGCTGACTCCCTTGCCGGGATGTTGTGGTTTTTATTACGGGTTATGCTGTTAATGATATTATTTGTATTGTTGACTCCCTTGTCGGGATGTGGTGGTTTATGGGTCATATTTTTGGTTTTTTCTTGCCAAACTGTTGTTCTTGATATTGTTTGGGTGATGAAGAGTGTAAAGCACGAAGGGTGATGCCGTGTATTGTGAGGATGAGAGTAATAAAGCACTAAGGGTGATGTCGTGCCATGTTATGATATTTAAAAGCACGAAGGGTGATGTCGTTCCATGATATGAGAGATAATGCACGAAGGATAATGCCGTGCCATGATATTGTGAGGTAAAATCACGAAGGGTGATGTCGTGCCATGATATGAGAGATAATGCACGAAGTATAATGTCGTACCATGATATTGTGAGGTAAAAGCACGAAGGGTGATGCCGTGCACTTGGTTTGGTGAGAATGAGGGTAAAGCACGAAGGGTGATGCCATGCACTTGTTTTGGTGATGATGCGAGTAAAAGCACGAAGGGCGATGCCGTGCATTTGTCTTTGCATTTATTGTTGTTCTAAATTTTGATATTCCTACTGATCTCTTACTGCATTTATTGGCAAGATTTGATATTTCTCCTGTACGGCACGGTAATTTCTGAGTTACAGACTGAGTTTCGGTGGATAAATCTTGAGGAGATTCTGATCAAGGGATTTTACTGAAAAGTGTTATTGAAAAGGCAATGGTTTGAAATGATTATACTTGAATGACTTTTATATCGAAGGTATATTTGAAAAACACCAATCTTTCCTAAAATAAGATTTGGAAGTCATTTATTGGGACAACATCTTTGAGAAGTTTCGTATTGTGAAAGAACCTATGTTTTCCGTAATTCTCTCTATTAAATATACTTATATCTACTTTTGGAGAAAACATGTTTTCAAAGAAAACTCTTCCATACTAAAATGATTTTTATTTGCAAAAGTTTTTCATATGAACTGTTGTTTAAGGACTTCCACCAGTATATGGATTTTAGTGGCTAGGGCCCGACGTGAACAAACCGATGTAGAGTTGAGTTATTGGTGTTCTCTATTGTATTGTGTTTCCTTTCGGTTTAGCTTGTTTGGTTTTCCATCTTTCTGGGTAATTTTGTGCTGTTTCGTGATTGATTTCTGTAATCGCCTTCTGCATTATATTGGCATTGTTGTAAATTATTCTTTGAAGTCTTAGATAGATGTAATGACCGGTCCTTTCTACATTCATGTTATTTATCTTGTTGACCAGTGGTGTCTGGACTAGTCCTCGTCACTACTCCACCGAGGTTAGTCTTTATACTTACTGGGCACCGCTATGGTGTGTCATACTACACTTCTGTACATTTTTGTCTTCAGATCCAGGTATATATATTCTAGTAGCTATGTGGATGGTTGTCGAGGAGACTCAAGGTAACCTGATGCTGCGTTCGCAGGCGTCGGAGTCACCTTCTTTGTATTTATTATTCATACAGTGTTGTATCTATTTCCAAACAGTTGTACTTAGAAGTTGTAGAAGATTCGTAGAGCTTATGACTTGTACTACTGGTTTTGGGAAAGTTTGTACATTCTCTTGAGATTCTCTATCAAGACTGTTAGTTTTTCTTTATTTATTGTTGTTATACAGTAACTACTAGGCTTACCTAGTCCCTAAGACTAAGTGCCATCACGATACCCAACGGAGGAAATTTGGGCCGTGACATTAATATAGGCTCTTGTTGTCATAAAATATATGTATTTGAAGTAAGTAAATTAGTTTCTTTTCAAAAATTTCATTTGGTATATTAACTAAATTTTTTCCATTTAATTACAATCCCATATTTAATTACAATCCCATATTATCATAATCTCCACACAAAAAAAACCCTATAAATACAACCATTTATTCTTCATTTTCTTCACTCAAATTCATCATCTTTTCTTCTTTTTGATGATCCTAATATGTGTGTTCCGAGTTGGATTCTTCTTCGCCAGAGGTTCCTTTCGTGGTTCTTAATGCAAATCTTAGATTATTTATATGTGTCCATATATTTTCAAAAGGTTATGATTAATTAGTTTTTAACTTTGTCAATATTTATGTTAAATAAGTTGAGAAGTATATCATAAAAATGATCATTTTAATTTGCAAAGGAAAAAAATGGTGGCTTTCTTTAGGGATATTTACGGTGCAGGCTTTTGTATATTTATTATTTTCAATTAAAACCATCCACCCGAGCTTTCACTATCGCGGTAATAGATTTTTGTCTCAACTTCTTCAACATTGTGTTTCTTTTTCTTTATTTTTTTAATTAATTTATTTTCTTTTTAAATAAGAGAAAATTATAAAAGAAGTCTAAGCCATTTGAAAATAAAGATGTACACATAACATTAATTTAGCTATGATAGTATTGAGAAGCACGAGACGACACCTCTGGAGAAGCAGAATCCAACTCGAATTTTTCCTTTCTATATTTTACGTACCTCACAACATTGCCCCTGACATCTTTTTATATGGGATTTAAGGCATGCATACTGTAAATGTAAAGAATTTTTATACTATCAATAATTTAATTGATTATCGTCAAATTATTAGTATTTTATTTTGCAGGTACCGTCGGATCAATATGAAGATTTACCTATTATTATAGATTAAATTAAGCGAGGAATGAAGCGAGCATATTTTGACTCAAATATCTATCTGCTAACCACAATTGTTTTTTTCTTAGGTCGAAGATTATACAACAACAACAAATAATTATTAGTAAAAAAAAAACAACTGTTATTTGTAATATTTTGGCTCGTTTTGAGAACCTTTTTGCTCTTAGGAGAGGAACTCTACTATCTGTAATGACCCTCTGTAATTATTATTACTATTAATATGTTTTAACCACACACACATACAAAAAAGTTCACATATAAAGGAAAGAAACGCAAAATTATTGTTCTATTTGTTTTAGCCAAATAATTTGTTTAATTTTATTCTTTTTCACTTCGTAAGCATCCGGTTAACAGCTTATTTGGATGGTTGTTATGTATCGTTTCATAATGTTCATATAGTATGGTATTGTATTGTACAGTCTTGTTTTGATGTATACAATGTTTGGATATATTGTATCATTTTTTGTTGTCTCATAATGTCATGCGCCAATACATATTAAAAAAATAAACCTGCAATATTATAAAGAAAAAATAAGGTGCGAGGTAGAATTATTACATAAAAAGGTAGGGTAAATGATAAAATAGCATTATTTAAGAACATGGAAGGGCAAGATGAGATAGAAAAAAAAAAGGGAACGACGCGACCACACCAAATCGGTTGTTCCATAAAGTGGAATTTTTCATCATTACGTAATGATGGATTTAACGATACGATGAATATAATAAAATTTAACTAACAATCAAAATAAGTATAGTATTTAAAGTAACAATACGATACAATACAACAGGTAAAAACTATCCAAATTATAAGATGTTATGTGCGTGTTATGTGGTTTTAGTTCACTTTTTTTCTTTCTTTTATGGAAAATAAAATATTTAATTTTCTTTCTCAGAGATTATTAAGCGTAACACACACATAAAAACTAGTCTATAACAAGGTAAAATGCATTAATTACTTACTTAAAACACTTCATTCAGAAAGATGCTTTAATAGGTTGGTCATCCGTTTGGACGAGAATGTGAGTTTTCCTTATTATGGGAAAGCCGCTAGCTCGCTCATACTCTTCTTTCCGATTTTGCATCGCTTTTATCGTACATGTATATCGGGTATATCTGGGTTGGTGGAAATTAGATCTGCGTGTCAAAGAAGATCTCCGTTATTGAGTCCCTTCTAAACAGGCTCAGAATATGAGCAGCGTATACGATAGACGATAGGGAATTTTCTTCTTAATTTAAACAAAGGCGGTATTTTATAGACAATATCAAGTTGTTGCTTTTGCAAATTTTCATTTTGTCCAAATTGCCAAGCAAAAGGGTATGTGTAGTCATCATGTAACGTTATGAGAGTATGATATTTTGATGATATTTTACATGTTATCTTGTTATACTAGCTGCATAAGTCGAGTGCCGAATGCAAAAAAATCATACAAGGAGATTCACAAAAATAAAATAATAATAATAATAATAATAATAATAATAATAATAATAATAATAATAATAATAATAATAATAGGAATATCACACTTAAAAATGCTATGTATTATTTTTACGTCAGACCTCTATAACAACACTTTACTATAAAAAACCAAGCTTTTTTCAGAACCAATTTTTATGTTATGTTATAACAACACTTCCACTGGATTGTTATTATTGTTGTTTTTATAATATGTGTTTTCTTAACAACACTTCACTATAACATCCAAAAATATTCGAATCAAATGAGGCTGTTATAAAGAGGTTTGACTGTATGTACTAATTATACATAAGTTGAAAAATACTACTACCAAACAAGAAATTACTAATGTCAAAACTAGAAAAAACATAGAATACTTTATTTTGCAACTTTACAAAACGTCCTAGACTTGATACTGATAAAATGATCAAAAATATATTCCCGATGACGGGGTTCGAGCCCGGATTCTTTCAAATTGAGAAGGAATTAACCGGTACTACAGCGGATCAAGTTGTTAATAATTTTCAACTTAATTTGTAATAATGACAATATCTATTAGGTTTATTTCCTTTTCATCCTCAACTATACCATCACCTAATATATAAGAAAATATCTCAATTGTTTCTGGTATTGAATAAAATAAAATATTATGAACGATAAAGCAGTCTTATAGAAATTTAAACCATACGAATGAAAAATCGAATGTGAAAGTACGAGGGGTGCGAGATGAAATAAATATTTTCTTATGAAAAAATAGAACCTAACCACGGGCTGAACTGAAACCACATGACGTGCTGCCATAAAAACTGGAACCTGGCCAATATGGTCTCATTTCTCTGGAGTGTAGACAGTGAGAGTCTGAACTCCTCCCCTGATCCGTGTAATAGCCGGTGAACTAGAATCAATCTCGCCTGAGCCATTGTACCAATTATTCTCAAAACTATGCCTAGGCCTCCTGAAGTCCAGGGTAGCAATAGGCACCCCCAGTACCTGTCCCCCAACTAGAACTTCCGGTGACTCCTCAACGGCTGCTCCGGTAGGTATCTTAACTGCGGCACGTGCTCCTTGTCGGCCTCTGTCTCTGACCCTTGCGATGTTTGATGCGGGTAACATCATCAGGAACCTGTCCTCACCACCCGTGAGAGAATGGAACAATAATTTTAACCTTCAAGATCAATGAACTCGCACAATGGGAATGAAATAAGTGAAACTGTCCGAATAGTTCCGTAGCCTATCGAAGATAAGTACAGGCGTCTCCGTACCGATCCACAAGACTCTACTAAACTTGCTTATGACTCGTAGCACCTATGAACCTAGAGCTATGATACCAACTTGTCACGACCCAAATTTCCCTCCATTAGGTATCGTGATGGAACCTAGTCCTAAGGACTAGGTAAGCCTAACATTTCCACTGAACAACAATAATAATAAAGTAATTATAACAGTATCGATATAGAAATCTTGACAGAGTTTACAATTTCCCAAAACCCGGTATATACAAGTCATAACCTCTACGACATATTTCGACCGAATCTAAATATAATTATCTAGAAATAATAAGTACAGTTGACATAAACAGGAAGGTGACTCCAAAGACTGCGAATGCAGCAGCAGGTTACCTTGAGTCTCCTCAGCAACGATTCGTGCAACTACTAACAACAATTTTCTGGATCTGCACACCACAACGGTGCCCAGTAAGTATCAAGACTAACCTCGGTGAAATAGTGACGAGGACTTGTCAAGACACCACTGGTCTAATAAGTAAAAAAACATAAATGTACGAATGACCGAAACATAATATCTACTGAAGATTTTTCGATATAATTAACAGTACGATCAAATAATACGGAAGAAAAATTCAATAATTACGATCAACGGACATCATAATAGAAACATGCAAAGAGAATAAAAAGAATGCAAGCCAAATGTCGGGAACCACAACCCAATAAAACACTAGAAACTCAGCACTGCATCTATTTATTCACGTCGGGACTTAGCCAATAAACTCAATAAAATTGGTCAAACCTTCGAGTGAAAACCTTTAAATCGTGAGTTTATTTTGAAAGCTTTAAAGATATAATCATTTTGAATAGAGAATTTCTTCTTTGAAACATACTTTCTCTGAATGTATATTTATATATTTTTATAAAGAGAAATCTTTAGAACATAGTCTCTTCAAAATACGTGGTGTTCAAATATACTTTCCCAAATACTGCTCTTTCAATATCATTTTTCTGCAAGACAAATACTTTTCAAATATACTTTCCAAATAGAATTCCTTCAGACATAACTTTTTCTGGAGATAATTGCTTTTCAGCTATACTTTTCAATATATATATATATATATATATATATATCTTTTGATCCAAATCTCCTCAATGATAAAACCACCAGAACTCAGTCCGCAACTCAAAATTTGTCATGCAATGCAGTACAGGGGAAAGCTCCCGGAATCTCGTCCGTAGTCCCAATTTAAATATGCGATGAAGTACAGGGGAAAAGCTCCCGGATCTCCGTCCGTAGTCCCAATTTAAATGTGCAAGGCAGTATAGGGGGAAGCTCTCAGATCTCCATCCATGGTCCCAATTTAAATAGGCAATGCAGTACAGGAGGAAAGCTCCCTGATCTCGGTCCGTAGTCCCAATTTAAATATGCAATGCAGTACAGAGGGAAAGCCCCCGGATCTCGGTCCTTAGTCCCAATTTAAATAAGAAATGCAGCCACTGAGGAAAACAACCATAAGGTGACAGAAAAACATACATTGCCACAATAGGCGCAAAAGCAAACAAGGCCGAATGCAAAGTGCGATGAGCAAATCAATACAATGACTTAAATCACAAAAATGGTAATAACTCACTCATAAGAAGTAGCCACTGAAAGGAATGCCAAGCACAAAGAGAAAGTAACATAACGAGGGGAAAACAAGGCAAATATAGCAATGATTCTATATATTCAAGTTCGCAACCAAGAAACCAAATCATCCCGGCAAGGGAATCAACCATAACCAATCTCACTTAGACAATTAGCTTCACCAAATAAACTCAGCTTGAACAACTGCTCAGTAAATAGGCAGCATCAAAGAAATACCATCAACATGGGAGGTCATCAATTAATCCTATGTAGTACTTAAGGGAAAATTATTTAAATCACAATGTACGACTCACGGGCATGCTTGACCAATGTATAGATACTCCAATTACTTGTTAGACAATTATAAGGCGAGATTATACTAGTTTTAGTCACATAGGCAGCCTATGAAGAAATATATAGTATAACTGTAGGAAAAGCAAAGTCTTCACTTAAGTAAATTAAGATGATATAAGAAACAAGGAATGCTAGGCAAGTACTTCTAATTTGAGCAGGAAGAGATGAAACTAGAAATCAGGAATTTAGATATGACAATTTCAATTGATATACGGGGAACATAAGGACCAAAAATCCTAAAAGGGAAATCTATTTGCAAATAAGTCTGAGTACGCACTCGTCACCTCGCGTACGCGGGCTACAATAAACATAGAATACTCAATCCTAAGGGGAAGTTCCCCCACAAAAGGTTAGGCAAGATACTTACCTCAAAGACGACAACCCAGTACTCAAACATAGACTTCTCGGGAAGGAAGGCCTCCGAGCCGCTCAAAATCAACTAAAACAACTTCAAAATACATATAAAACGTATAAGGAACTATTCCGAATACTGAAGTCTCAATCTTTACAATATTGTAAAAGTAGACCCTCGGGCCCGCACTTTGGAACTTGAAAATTTACAAATTCCGATACGAGTTCACCCATACTAAATTTATCCAATTCCGATAACATTTGGTCATTCAAATCATGAATTTCACTTTTTAAAGTTTTCTTTCAAAACCCACAATCCCCTCAACCCAAAAGACAAATTAAATGATAAAGACAAGAACTAATTCATGAAATATAATTAATTATAGTGGAAGAACGCTTACCTATTCGATTTTTTGTAAAAAACCCTCAAAGAATCGCCCAAATCCGAGTTCTAGAAGTCAAAATATGTTTAAAATGGTGAAACCCCGATTTTGCAAACTTATATTCTGCCTAGGTTCTTTGTGAATCAAAATTGCGGGAATCGAGGCTCGATCACGTAGAAGGAAATGGTTGCTGATGTAAGATGTGCTACGCGATCGCAGAGAATCTTATGCGATCGCGTGTAAGGGGCAGGCTGGCTTCTGCAATCGCGGATGGAGTTATGCGAACTCAGTGAAGGAATTTTAGGCGACCAATTGGGACACATCGCGAAAGAATCACTGCCATGGAAATCAAGGAAATGGGTGGGGCAAACAGGACACTACACGATCGCGGCTCGGGCTATGAGATCGTGAAAGAGGGCAACAAACACCAGAAATAGCAGTTCAAAATGGAAGAAAATGCCCCGAAACCCATCCGAAATGCACCCGAGGCCCCCGAGGCTCAAAACCAAATATTCACACAACCTCAAAAATATCCTACGGACTTATTCGAGTAATAAAAACACCAAAATAACATCATAAACATCGGATTAAAAATCCAAATCCATAAAAGTTCTCAAAACTTCGTAAACTTCAAATTTTGCATTTAAGGTCCGGGTTGGCAGTTTGCTCGCCGAATTACCTGCAAATAAATAATACAAGCATATATTATTTTAAACATATTTTGGCAGTAGCCTTATGCAATGATGTAGATGGAGGTAGAGCTTAACCTCGGAAGGCAGAATAGTAGCCTTATGCAAAGATGTAAATGCAGATGGAGACAAAATTTAGTCTCGGGAGGCAGAATGGTATCCATATTCAATGATGTAGATGGAGGTAGGCTTGACCTCTGAAGATAGAATGGTAGCCTTATGCAAAGATGCAAATGCAGATGGAGACAACGTTTAGTCTCGGAAGGCAGAATGGTAGCCTTATGCAAAGATGCAAATGCAGATGGAGACAACGTTTAGTCTCGGAAGGCAGAATGGTAGCCTTATGCAAAGATGCAAATGCAGATGGAGACAACGTTTAGTCTCGGAAGGCAGAATGGTAGCCTTATGCAAAGATGCAAATGCAGATGGAGACAACGTTTAGTCTCGGAAGGCAGAATGGTAGCCTTATGCAAAGATGCAAATGCAGAGGGAGATGATGTTTAGTCTCAAAAGGCAGAATGGTAGCCTTACAATGATGTAGATGGAGGTAGAGCTTAACCTCGAAAGGAAGAATAGTAGCATTATGAAAAGATGAAAATGCAGAGGTAGACGGTGTTTAGTCTCGAAAGGCAGAAAGGTAACCTTATGCAAAATGTAGATGGAGGTAGAGCTTAACCTCAGAAGGCAGAATGGTAGCCTTATTCAAGAAATAAAATGACAGTAGGAATTCTTAGCTGGTGATGAATTGCGGCATTGTGATTATTGAGAGAATTGTGATTGCGGAGCATTGAGGCATATGCGAACGTCGGCAAGTGCAGCAATTTTGAGAGTCGTATTTTGGACAACGTTTGTCCCCTGTGCGGACGGTTCATTTAGAGANTCCCCGCTGGATTTTCTTGACTTGCTGGAATCGATCTGATGATAATGTCTATATTATTGGGGTAGCATTGCTAAACAAAGTTGTTTCAAAAACAAACATGCATGATTTTGTAAAAGCATAATGTATAATTAAAAACAATTTTGGGATGAATCAATGACCGTGACACGGCTCGGGAATATGCAACCTCCCCTGCTACGGAATTTTGAGGGTCCTCCTAAAAATTCCGCCCCAGTTTGATGGGTGAATGTCTCTGGCTGTTGCTCGTGCAGCGATTGGCTGAACTTGCTTCAGAATATTTAGGGTTCTCCTCAAAATTCTTCACTAGTTTTCAATTGTGGGGAAAAATATATTTTTTATTTAATTGTGATTGAACCCATAGGGCTGTGTACGTATCCCCTCTTAAACGGGAAAAAGGTCAGGCATATTTCAATTTACATCATTTAGAAAGCATAAAGATTACACGTAGTAGCGTTTGACTGCATCTGAATTGATTGGCTTTGGCCAGACTTCTCTGTCCATTTCTGCGAGTATAAGTGCTCCTCCTGTCAGTACCCGGTGAACCATGTACGGACCCTGCCAGTTGGGAGAGAACTTTCCTTTGGATTCATCTTGATGTGGAAAGATCTTCTTCAGCACCAGCTTCCCCGGTGTGAATTGTATAGGCTTGACTCTCTTTTTGAAGGCTCGGGTCATTCTGTTCTGATAGAGTTGACCATGACATACTACATTCATTCTCTTTCCATCTATAAGGGCTAGTTTCTCATAACGACTCTTTACCCATTCTGCGTCACTGAGCTCAGCTTCTTGTATAATTCTTAGAGATGGAATCTCAACTTCGGCAGGAATAATAGCCTCAGTACCATAAACTAGCATATAGGGAGTTTCCCTTGTTGAGGTGCGAACTGTGGTATGATATCACAATAAGGCAAATGATAACTTCTCATGAAACTTCTTGTGCCTTTCTATCATCTTTCTTAGTATCTTCTTGATGTTTTTGTTGGCGGCTTCTACAGCTCCATCCATCTGAGGTCCGTAAGCTGTGGAATTCTTGTGTTTGATCTTGAAAGCCTTGCACATAGCTTTCATCAAGTCACTGTTGAGATTGGAACCATCGTCGGTGATGATTGACTCAGGAATCCTGAATCAACAAACAATACGATTGTGGACAAAGTCTGCCATGACTTTCTTAGTCACTGCTTTGTAGGATGCTGCTTCGACCCGTTTGGTGAAATAGTCGATGGCTACCAGAATGAACTTGTGTCTGTTAAAGGCGGCAGGATCGATTGTTCCAGTAACGTCCATGCCCCAGGCGGAGAACGGCCATGGTGAGCTTGTTGTGTTGAGCTTGTTTGGAGGTATCTTTATCATATCTGCATGTATCTAACAGCGATGGCATTTTCGGACATACTGGATGCAGTCTGTTTCCATAGTCATCCAAAAGTAACCATCTCGGAGTATCTTCTTTGCCAGAATAAAACCGTTCATATGCGGGCCACAAGTCCTAGCATGAATCTCCTCTAGCAGCTTGGATGCTTCCTTTGCACCGACACAACGTAATGATCCCAAATCGGGGGTCCTCCTATATAGGATTCCTCTGCTGTGAAAGAAGTTGTTGGATAGTCTTCAAAGTGTGCATTTATGAGTGGGATTCGCAAGCTCTGGGTTATCTCCTTTTGCCAAATACTCCTTGATGTCATGAAACCAAGGATTTCCGTCTGCTTCCTCTTCGACATGGGCACAATAAGCTGGATAATCATGGATCTTTACGGGAATAGGATCAATGAAATTCTTGTCCAGGTGTTGGATCATTGAGGACAAAGTAGCCAATGGATCGGCGAACTCATTCTGGATTCTGGGGACATGCCGAAATTCTATCTTTGTGAACCTCTTTCTTAATTCCTGTACGTGGCGCAAATACGGCAATATCTTGGAATTCCTGGTAGCCCACTCTCTTGTACCTGATGTACCAGCAAATCTGAGTCACCAATCACTAACAGCTCCTGGACGTTCATGTCAATGGCTATGTTGAGCCCTAGGATACAGGCTTCATACTGCCATATTGTTGGTGCAGGAAAATCTGAGTTTGGCAGATACCGGATAATGCTGACCGGTTTATGATATTAGGAATGCTCCAATGCCAATTCCCTTGAAGTTCGCTGCTCCATCGAAGAACATTCTCCAACCCTCATAGGATTTTGAAATGTCTTCTCCTATGAATGATATCTCTTTATCAGGAAAATACATTTCTAAATGTTCGTATTCTCCATCTACAGGGTTCTCAGCAAGATGGTCTACCAGTTCTTGTCCCTTAACTGCTTTCTGATTCACATAGATAATCGAACTCACTTAGTAGGATTTTCCACTTGGCTAGCTTGCCAGTGGGAATGGGATTCTGAAAATGTACTTCAATGGATCCATTCACGATATGAGATACGTTGTGTAGGCACAAAAGTACTGCCTCAACTTCTGAGCTACCCAAGTCAAAACACAACAAGTGCGTTCCAATAGAGAATATTTGACCTCGTACGAAGTGAACTTCTTGCTGAGATAATAAATGGCTTGCTCCTTTCTTCCTGTTTCATCGTGCTGCCCCAGAACCCAACCGAAAGCTCCATCTAATACTGCAAGGTAGAGTAATAGAGGTCTACCTGGCTCAGGCGGTACCAAGACTGGTGGTGTTGAAAGGTATGCCTTGATTTTGTCGAAAGCCTTTTGACAATCATCGGTCCACTTTGTTGCGGCGTCCTTCTTCAGCATCTTGAATATCGGCTCACATATAATTGTAGATTGTGCTATGAATCGGCTGATGTAATTAAGTCTCCCCAAGAAACTCATAATATCTTTCTTGTTCCTTGGCGGTGGTAGTTCTTGAATGGCTTTGACCTTTGACGGATCCAATTCTATCCCTCGGCGGCTGACAATGAACCCGAGCAAATTTCCAGCACGAACCCCGAACGCACACTTCGCAGGGTTCAACTTCAAATTATATTTCTGCAATCTATTGAAGAACTTCCTCAAATATTCTATGTGGTTGGTGGCTCTCCTTGATTTGATAATAACATCATCCATGTATACCTCGATCTCCTTGTGAATTATGTCGTGGAAGATGGTAGTCATAGCCCTCATATAGGTGGACCATGCATTCTTCAGACCGAATGGAATCATCTTGTAACAGTACACTCACTCATGTCGGGTTTGAAATTCCTAGGCTTTTGTTTTACTTGTGGACACATTAGATTGGTTGGCAATTTGTGTGCCACAATAGACGTACTTAGACTAGTCATGTCGTCGTACGACCAGGCGAATATGTCCTCATACTCCTTTATAAATTCTACGTATTCTTTCTTTTCTGACGGCGACAAATGAATGATGATTCATGTTTCCTTGATGTTTTCTGAATCTCCTAGGCTGATGTTTTATGTCTCGTCCAGGTTGGACTTAGGTCTGTTCTCAAAATTTTCAACTTCTTTGAAAATCTTGTCAGGTATGTCATCTTCTTCTGAATCCATATCCGTTTGCTGCGTTGTCTCGTTGCATGTCACAGTCATCGGTTCATAAACAAGTTCCTCATTGCTGCAAGTGCTTCTTCTACGTCTGATCCATATTTAACATCAGCCTGTTCGAAAGTCTGCTCCAGATGCGATATTGGTTGCTCTAAAGGGTAATAAGTACCGCGCCATGGTGGCGACCAGTATATGAATTCTTCCCAAGTGTATTTGTATCCCAAACCGAAAGTGATGTCGTGCTTCTTGAGTTTGATAGGTTTGTAGATCCCCTGAAGGTTCTTGCCGAGCCCTTTACCTGGCTTGTACCCTTGCCAAATAATCATACTTGCGATCTTGCTATCCTACCATTTGTCTTTGTCGATAGCGTTGACCCGTTCAATATGGTGGTAAGTTTCTCCGCCCAACATCCTTCTTCCTTTGATCACCGGAATAGTCTGGCGACTGTAAATGGGGATGCTACCATCGCCATGAATAATCACCTCTTGTTGGTTCCACTAGAACTTCACAGCGTGATGTAATGTTGATGCTACGCCCCAGCAACATGGATCCATGGTCACCCTAATAACAGGTTGTAGGATGCTGGCACATCTATCACTTGGAAGTCAACCTCGAACCAGGTTGGTCCCATTTGCAAGCATAGGCTTATCTCTCCAATGGTGGACCTTTGAGATCCATCGAAAGCTTTCACATTGATTGCTCCATCCTTTATATCATGCAGCTCTTTACCTAATTTCTTGAGCGTTATCAATGGACATAGGTTAAGAATGGATCCTCCATCGATCAAGATTCTGGTGATGAAATAATCTTCGCATTACACAGCGATGTGCAGTGTCTTTGTTGTGACCCAACCCTTCAGGTGGCAGCTCGTCCTAATGGAAAGTGATCATGTGTCTTTCTAGCACTTGGCCTACCATATTGGCCATTTCCCCGCTAGTGATGTTGTTCGGCACATAGTCTTTGTTCAACAGCTTCAACAAAGCACTCTTGTGCGTCTCGGAATTCTGTAGCAAAGAGAGGATGGATATTTGTGCTGGATTTTTGTTAAGCTGGTCGATGAATGAATACTCCTTAGCATGTACTTTCCTCCAAAGGTCACCTGGGCCTGTCTCAATAAGGGGAGGCCGGTTGGAAGCCTGCTTTCTTTATTCAGCTAGATGTTTAGGGGTATAGAATCTGCCAGTTCTTGTCAAACCCTACGCTGCGACAACTTCTTCAGTCTTGATCTTGCCTTTCCTTCTCGCCTCAGTTGTATAGTCCCTAGGTACACCATTTGTATAGAAGGGTGGCATGGTCGACATCGCCACTGGAATTGGTACGGCTATCCTTACTTCAAGTGGAACATGTGCCTTGGGTGGAAAGACTGCAACCTCAAATGGTGCGGGTGCATTTGCTGGAGACATGAACTCAACTTCAACCGATACTGGTGTCTTCGCAGTTGACGCTGCTTCAAACTCAAGAGGCATGGACATATTTACCTCAGCATCCTCAGACGGTTGAACCTGGACTATGATCGGGTTGAGAGTAACCGCTGGCTTCTTTGGGTCATCGCCTTCCATGATCAACCTGATTGACCCCTCAGGGACCCAGTCATCTTCTATTTCAATCAAGTTGATGCCTCCACCCTTATGGTCCGTAAGAGGATTGTTGCGGACATTTGGAGTGGATTCCTTTGCCACGATGACCTTGTTATCAATCAAGGATTGTATCTTGTCCTTCAAAGAGCGACATTAATTGATAGTGTGTCCCTTCATGCCGGAGTGGTATGCACAGGACTTGTTTGGGTTGACCCATAGAGAAGGATTCTCAGGGGTTGCAGCAGGGATGAGGGTGACATAACTAGTAGCTTTGAGCTTCTCAAACAACTGGTCGATGGGTTCAGCGATGGCAGTATACTGTTTTGGAGGTCTGCGATCAAAATTAGGATGAGGTTTAGGGAAGTTTTGGCGTGCAGGGGGTGATTGGAAATGGGATGGTTGAGAATTGTAAGAGTGGTAGACAGGAGCGGGTTGAGAGTATATGGGATAAGCAGGTTGATATGTCGGTGGTGGAGGTGTTTGATGAGTTGGTGGTGGAGGTGATTTATAAGTCGGTGGTGGGGCTTGGTATGAGGGTGAGGGTGCTTGGTACTTTGGGGTTGGTTGATATGTGAGTGGAGGTGTTCGGTATGTTTGGTATTGGAGTGGGGATTTGGTACTTTGTGCAACCATCACGGCTCCCCCGTCTCTTTTCTTAGACACACCACCAGACTTCAAAGCCTTATTTGTTGCTTGCAAGGATTAAATATTCGTGACCATACCACTTTTAATACCCTCTTCGATTCTCTCTTCCACCTTGATAATATCGGAGAATTTGTGGTTCTCGATCATCATCAATCGTTCATAGTACTGCGGGTCCTGAGCCCGGACAAAGAACTTGTTCATTTGTTCCTCTTCTAAGGCGGGTCTGACCTTGGCAGCTTCAGACCTCCAGCGAGTAACGTACTCTCCTAATGTCTCTGTGGGCTTCTTCTTCAAATTTTGAATATAGAACACGTCTGGTGCATTCCCTGTGTTGAACCTGAATCTGTCCATAAAGTCAGATGCCATGATCACCCAATTCGACCATTTCTTTGGATCTTGGCTGATGTACCAAGAAAACGCATCTCCTTTCAAGCTCCTCATGAACAGCTTCATGAGGATCCTTTCATCCTTCCCTACTCCAACCAACTTGTCACAATAAGTTCTCAGATGGACCCTTGGATCACCTGTACCATCAAACATTTCAAACATAGGAGGTTTGTATCCCTCGGGAAGTTTGACATCGGGCTGTATGCAAAGGTCTTCATAGTTCAACCCTTTGGCTCCCTTGATTCCCTCGACGCCTTGAATCCGGCTGGTCAGCTTCCTAAGTTCCTCGGCCAAGTTCTTGATAAGTAGGTTCTTTTTGTCAGACTCAGGTGTGTATGTGATAGGGGGAGTGAAGTGTGCCATGGTCTCCATGTAGATGGGATTGTTATGGTGTCCTGGCGCATGAGTATGTAAATGGTCATTTGTGGAGTTATGAGGTTCTGGGATAAGCAGTGGGGTGTTATTTGGAGTGTGGCAGCCGTTGCATTGCGCTGGAAGAGTATGGTTCTTTGGTGTGGTGTTGTGATAATGGGATGCAGGATGATCTTGCTGTTTTTAGATGTTTTGAGGAGGTGTAGGATTCTGGATGTTGACGTATGGGACATTGAGGGAGAATGACAGGTTTGCCAGATTCCAAACTTGATCAAGCTCTTCTTGAAACTTTGACATCTTCCGCTCCAGGTGCGACACAGTTTCATTTTGAATCCGAATACCCTGGATATCAGTGGCCTCTACCCATTCAACCACATTCTCATTTATGATGTTGCCTGAATCTTCCATTTTCTTTTTGCCTTTGTTCTTGCCTTTGAAAGGACTAAGAGGAGGAGAGGTGGAGGGACCCTGGATCTTGTAAGATAGGTTGATGATGCCAGAGTGCACGAACTAACCTTTGGGGAGGGGAATAAATAAATAAAGAAAGCGGAAAACAAAAACAAAAGGTAGCCAAGTCAGTGAGGATTATCAAAAGTATTTCGGTATTTAAACACATAGTGCGGGAATGTAAAGCGCGTCCTAATTTGGGGACCTCTTTTGTGCCCGAGGTAGGCCTAGTGGCAAATTGATTTGGAGAAATTAAGATGCTAAATGCCTCAATTTATTCATAAGAAAATAAAAGAATCCCAAAACGACACTAAATAAAAAGGAAGTAAAGGTAACTAATGGCCATTGGCCTTATTACATTGAAAAAGTAAAAGAAAGACATTTCTATCTACTTGGTCCCAAAATGACCTTCCCCAGACTCGGCATTCTTGCTTCCCTCGTACAGTTTCCCCAACTCGAGAAGTCCCAGCAACAGTTATGCTCTGGCTAGATGTCCTCCTTCGGTCCCTTCAGCCTTTTGATAGTCTTTAACCCTTTTGAGAAATTTTTCCTCCAGCTCCACCATGCCTCGCTCCAAATACCCTAACATTTTGTTGGTGCTGTTAGCCATATCTTTCCATTCCTTGATCGGTTTCTTGCTAGACTCATGTATTTTTCGGTGCTCATCCTCACACTCACGGATCCTCTTGCGCAGCTGGTTGTATTTGAATTGTGCCTCGGCCTTTTCATCTATAACCCTCTGGCCTTGAACGAACCCTGGCTCGTTCAGACCACCCTAATTTTCTGCCAACCAACCTGGATTGAAAAGGGTACAACCGACATGATATTTGTCTGGCTCGATCGTGTCCTTCTCCATTATAATCTTGTGGTGCCACATGTGCTGGGATTGACACTTGTGAGGACTATCGTCATTTTGGAAGTCAGCTTGAAGATGGCTCATCTTGTCGACCATGGCTATGACTTTCTTCCTACCCGCTTGCCTCATAACTCGAAGAGGGACGTAAGGGTATGGTCCTCTTAGACCAATTAGTATTAGGAACGGTGCATCTCTGGAACGGGCGATGAACTCCTCTGTCGGAAAGCACCCGAACATCCACTGAGCTTGTTCTTCAGTCAGATTATCAAAGAGCTCGACCCATCCTTTGGCGTTCTCAGGCTGAGCAAACATGTCGGGGATGTAATTCATTCGCTTTGGATGGTGGAAAGCGATGTGGTCATCCCAAACTCTTCGATGAATTTCTTGTCGGTATTCGCCCTTTTGGAGATGTTTCGTGAGCCAAATCTGAAGTAGTAGGTTGCATCCTTTGAAGTGTCTTGCCCCTCGTTGGCACTTTTCCAAGGCTAGATATATGTCTGCAATGATCATGGGCACAATGCTGAAGTTTTGCCCACCAATTCCTTCCATTAGTGTCTTGGTTACCATGGCCAGTCTAGTGTGGATTCTCTCCTTCTTCATTGGAAACACAATCAGATCTAAGGAGAAAACATGAAGATGAATACCCTACGATGGATGTGTCCCAAGGATGTGATGGCAAACTCGTCGAGGTAGGTACGGTATGATTTGTTGTGGCCGTATCTTTCGTACAAATAGTCAAAGGGATGTATGACTCCTTTAAGCATACCAGTTCTGTGTTCTTCCTCAGACCCATCATTTTGAGGAAACCTTTTCCTGTGCGGTTCTCAGGCATTAGAAACCTCGAGGTTTCCCACACTAGGCCAGGTAGTCCTCCTATTTCCTCTAGCAAAGGTGTCATTTCAATGTCTCCAAAGCGGAAGACGGACCTTTCACAATCCTAGAACAGGGTAGCAGCCTCTATTATCATACGGTTAGGCTGGATTTCTAGGAGAGATGGTAGATTGCCCCAGTATTTCTGACGAGTGTTTTTTCACTAAAATGCAAATCTTCCTACCAACTTAGCAATCTTGGATGGATATTGGAGACCATGCCAAATTTGGGGACTTCGTGCCTCATATTTCTGCAAGGCAAACAGGATTAGACCCTGACCCCCACCACACTCGACTATTTAACATCAACAATTAGCATATAGCATTTAGTTCTCCAAATAAATGCACAAAACGTGATGATATCCATTTGGGTTTAGGTAAACCCAGTGGACTTTTAGATAAAGCAATCTTAAAAGCTATCGTGCAGACCACACTTTAGCATGGCTAGGTTTGATCATGATGCATGAAACAACATAACGGAGTAAGGTTTCTATGGGGTTTTAGACCGGTAACCTTGAGCGGACAACTCAGGGGGGAAAGGCACGAAACCATCGACTGCACCACTGATCGACTAGTTTTACCGCAAATAAGCCTTTCCGAATTTAAGGGGTAATAATATAGGAAGAGCGCAACCACTCATGAAGCGTTGCTATAGTATTTTGTTTGGCACGAGTGGAGTATGAATGTTGAGCATGATTATGAAATAATAAATAAGCATTAAAAATACGTTGTCATGTATTTGCACGTTAGGAAAGCAATAAATACCACAATTATAATTTAAACCGGTTACAAAGGAAAACAAAGAAACATGCCAGTTTTGCTTTTTGGAGGGAATAAATCGAAAGAGATAAACAATTAATTGCACATAGAGGGGGAAAAAGGAAAGGAGCAAATATCAAACAAAGCATACTCGGACAAATTCATAAAGCGGTTTGTAATGGTAAAAGCGTATAATCCCCAGCAGAGTCGCCATGCTGTCGCGCCCCCCTTTTTCCTCTCCTTTCGGATCGGTCAAGGTTTTTGACATTTTTGGACAACTCCTTTAAGGGAGAGTGAAGAGAGGAGAGTCTCCACCTAACGGGTTTGAGGTGCGTTAGGGAACCTAAGGGGTTTATCTATAACTAGGTTGTTAACCAGAGAAAGCGTAAGGGCTTGAAATTATCCTAAGGGGAAGGTGTTAGGCACCCCTCAGGATCCACAAGTGTGGTTCCCGGCCAAACAACTTTGTGAATTTTGTACAGAAAATAAATAAAGATGGCTCAAATAGTAGGGGATTTAGTCTAAGTACACATAGGTTTAGAAACAGTTAAAGTTAAAGCAAGATTTTGAAAAGAATTACAATCTAAGCATATTTATGGGAATAGTTCCTAGGTTTGTTTATAATATGGATCACATCAATGCAATACCCGATATGGCACTCCTCGAAGAGGGGCTACACGTGGTATTAGCGCACCGGTCATCATATCCATATTCGACCCTTTCCCACCCCGTGAAGGTAATTAAAGCGCGTGTTGGTCACGAACTCTATTGCATTATGTTACCCGTCCCTTCCTATTAGTCCCAGAGGAAATTAGGACTCCTATCCTAAAGGGAGGTGCTAGGAAGACCCTCAGGTTTTAAAGGTAAAAATTCTAGGGCGACAGATAACAAAACAGGTAGGACTGCACATAAGGGGAGGACATGGAAAGCAATTAAGGGGCTCAAGTATACCTCCATATATATTGCACATACACAACATACCTCATACACAAATTTGGGTCCATTTTTAGTTCCTAAGCATGATATCTAAATGAAAATAGCAGGATCAGATTTGTCATAACTCAGATAGGAAGTCCTAATCAGGCTTGCCTACTGATTTTAGCATGGTGGTAGTTAAACATGATCACAAAGACAGATCTAGTTTTATTCCTTGTAACTGATTTCCTAAGGCTTGCATAGGTGTAAAATAACATGCATCAATTGTACAGCTTTGTGAAAAGGGTTTCAGATTACCAATCCTAATAACATGTGATTCTAAGTGTTTACCAAAGACCGATTTCCATCTTATTAGAACAGGGACTGTTTTAGACATGCATATTTAAACTAGGTGTGATTTGAGTAGTTAATAGTCCGCATACAAAAAAATAAACCTAGAAAAACATGATATCTACCCATACTTACACTATAACATGCATATCCCTACCCTTTTCCACTATCCAACCGCAGAATCATTTTTACAAATTATTACAAACTTCTAAATATGAATTACATAATTAAAAGGAAAAGAAGAAGTTAACTATAGGGAGCCTTCCATAGTAGGCCCAAGTTTCCAGATCCTCAAATGCCATTGGTTCACAACCCTCCACATGATCCAGGTGTGTCAAAGTTCCCTAAGGATCTCAAGGGATCCCGGGCAATGCTCACACCTAAATTTCATAGCCAGGATGGAGTAAGTGCAGTGTGGAAAGGCTAGCTCTTGTGTGTCAAAGTTTAGAGAGAGCTCAAGGGTCCCAAGGCAATGCTCACACAAGAGGGGCAGCACCTAATGTCTAAGAGTATAGTGGAAGTGCTCATAGTGAGTAAGAACACTTTTAAAACAGTTTTGAGAAGGAGAGAGGTTTAATGAAAATTAGCTTGAAAAGGGTAAGGCAGTAGCACAACCAACATACTCAAACAGCACACACAGAACAATAAACAGGAATTAAGACAAGTTCAGCAACCACAAGTAGGGATATGAGGGATTGGGTACAAGTATGAAGCACATAGGAACATGCTTGCACACAAGTAGGCCTCAGAAAAGTATTACAAGACTTAAATTGTCATAGCATAGTCCTTTACAAGGATTCATATAAGGATCCAAATAGCATCAAGTTGAGGGGTGTTAGAGTACACACTATGTTCAGAACTATATGCTTATCATGTACTGGGGTCAGGGGATAGGGCAGAAGTTTTAATGGGACATATAGAAAGTAATAGACATGATGAACTAGAGAGTAACCATGTCTATAGTTAAATAAGTAGGCATTCTAGTTGCAGGGTAAGGAATAAAACTATAAGTAGACACATAATAGGAAAAAAAGGAACTGTAATACAGACTGAAGCATGCTATTTTGGAAACATTAAAATTAAACCGAGAACATACCAGTTAGATGATGAAGTAAGTGCAGAGTAAAGGAGCAGTAGTGTGCAGAGAAGGAGAGAAGCAATGTAAAGAACAATATACACAAATAGAGCAGTAAGGCAAATAGAACAATGGCACAGTAGAGTAATAGAGTTACTCAGTCTTGGCTTTTAGCTGACTGAGTAGCAAGCAAACAACAAGAGAGAAAGAAAAGTTCAGAACATAGTATGTTTGTGTGTGAGAGGGAGATCTTGAACTGTGTGTGCGTGTGTTCGTGTTTCAAATGAGAGAAGAGCATAAATATATATAGTTTCTGAAAGCTGGGTGGAAATAAGGTAAAAAATCCAAATCAATTAACAATTACGGAAATTAGTATCAATCAGAGTGAAATCAGCACAAGTATCCCATAATTAAGGGAGTTATTCAAACGGTGAGTACAAATAAGGAAAGACTAAAGGGAATATTCAAACGCCATGAAATCAGCATGAGTATCCCTTGATTGAAGGGGTTAAAATTAAAAGGCTAATAGGCAAATAATAAAATAAGGAATGTTCCCATGCGTATACCATATAAGGAAACAATTTCAACCCAATAGAAGTATGCAATTGAGACTAGGTTCATCAGATTTTATTAAGGAAATAAGGATCAATTAATAGTAAATCAACCATGTAGCAAGGTAAGAAATAAGTTAAAAGTCGGAAGTCAGTAAGAGTAGTCCTTAAGAAATCAGTAAGGTTTTTTTTCAAATCTCAGGGAATCAGGGATTCAAATAAATCAAGAATAACATCAATTTGGAAAATAATAGGCAAGCAAAAGCATAGCAAGGTAAAGAACCACATAGAATTAGGGATTTGATGCTAGCACACATTAAACGAACAGGGAGAATTAAAGAGTCAAAAAAAAGCCTAATGACTGTTGTAGAAAAATCACACATAGGTTTAGAGACAAAGCAGTAACACCAAAGGGATTAAACAGAATGAACACGATATAAACAGAAGAAAACAAAATCAGGAACCCTAGTAAGCAAAAAATAGGTAAATTCACAGAACACTTAAAACATTTATGAGAAATAAGAGATCATGCAATTAAACGAACACATTAGTCATAGAGAGACTCAGAAACATAGACTTTTCAACATATTAAGTCAAATGAAAAGAGAACTTCGTATAAATCATTGAAACGTAGAAAGAATCACAGAATGATACTAAAAGCGGAAGAAAAAATCATTTTGAAAGAGGGGTTATGAAACCCTAATTTTGAGATGAAGAGACATTTAGAAATATGAAGGTTTTTTGAAGGAAACATGTAAAAGCTTCATAATATGGGTAGATCTAAGACAGATCTAAAGAAAAAATCAAAACAATTTAAGAGTTGGGGTTTCAGAGAACCCACAGAAGATAAGAAAACCTTAAAATATTGCCAGCTTTAGCCGGAGAAGTCATAGATCTTACTCGAATGTCCGGAGGTTGCCGAAAAATGGCATGAAGGAACATGGGTAGGATCTGAACCGCTCAAGGTTCACCTGAGGACCTCAGGGCAGCATCAAACCGACGTGGGGTGAGGCAGAGGCCAGGACAGGGTGAGAGGACATAGCTTCCGGCGAGGGAGGTGGCCAGAGAGGACGGACAGAGTCCATCGGAGAGGAGAGAGACCAGAAGGTTCTAGAGAGAACCAGCGATAGAGACAGAGACAGAGGTAGAGAGATGTTTGAACGTGGAGTGAATGAGGGGAAGGGGGGTAGTTGTCTAGGACTAATTAAGGTAAGAGTGAATCTGGGCCGTTGATCTAATTTGATCAACGATGCATATTACACACAGGATTGGGTCGGGTAGGCTTAGAGATTGGGCCTGGGTATTGGGCTACATTAAATGGGTTAGGACCAGATTGAATTTAGGATATATTTTAAATAAAAAATGGCTACTCGTTAAATACCAAATTAAATAGGTAAATAATTAATAAAAATAGTTAATTATTACCTAAACAATGAAATTAAGTCTAAATAGGTGAAATTAAGGTAATTAACTAGTACTTAAAATATCAAATGACTAATTATTGAATTAAAATAGCATAAAAATGTATAATTAGGCTATAATTTCAAAGTTGTTGTAATTATAGCCAAATAATGCCAAATTGGCTAACTTGTGAAATAATTAAATCCTAATAGGATTAAAAATGATATATTAAGCTAAGAAATATTTTGAAATTATTTGTAATGCAATTTATGAGTAATTATTGGATATAAAAGTACTAAATAAACTAGAAATAAATTGATAAAAAATATGGAAAATTATGAAAAAAATACCAATGCAATTTTAAAATAATTTGAGGAAAAAATTGGGTATCAACACCAGTTTTACATCAAAGGGGTAATCAGTCGTTTGATTTGTAGACACTAGTGCGCCAATTGATATCTTTTTTCTTTAAATAGAAATGAGTGTGCACGAAAAAATGAGGCAGCAACACAGAATACTTGGCCATGGTCTTATGAATTGTGGCTTGATGAGCAGCTCCGCAGCGCATAGAGTCATACACATAAATGCACCTATCCTTGAAGGACATAGCTACTATTATCCAATGCCATTGTTCTGCAACATTAATTGGCATTAAGACATGCTCGACAGTGTGCCATGAAACATTGGAATCCAAGACAAACCCCGGAATATACTCTGCAACGACATGTTTCAGATTGCACACATCAATGTCTCCATCTGTATCAATAAACGCCTGCCACAACTCATTAAGTTTCTCATCGAAGTACCAATCTGTGGTGGTGAATGTTATAGGTAGATCTTTGTCATACTTCCCCTTCTTCCTTAGATAATAGAACAAAACATCAATGTGCTGAAACAAAACATAACAAATAACTAATCACTGAAGGCTCGTAATCTTTAAG
The DNA here is from genome assembly GCA_005239505.1 of Nicotiana paniculata. Taxonomy (NCBI): domain Eukaryota; kingdom Viridiplantae; phylum Streptophyta; class Magnoliopsida; order Solanales; family Solanaceae; genus Nicotiana; species Nicotiana paniculata. The sequence continues at coordinate 5,364 of ML361941.1, read as the reverse complement.
CAGCTACAATTTTTCAAACCAAAATCACAGAAAACAAAGTAAAATAATGCTCACTACTATCTCTTGTGCCAGGCAATAGCAATTAATAATCTGTTCTAACTTAAGAGGACAAAGTGTTCATGTGTACACTGGCTAAAAATTTTAAAAAAATATTGTAAAAGTAACTTCTTACATGCCGAGTCATCCAAAGGCTGACCATTATATACTAAAGTGTAAAACCATTTTTTGTCTTCTACATGATATACCTCAAGATCATAAGCAGGATTGAGTTCACTAACATGCTTCGGGTACATTTCATTCCTGGTACCATATATACACAAAAGAGTACAGTGATTTGATATAAAATAATGCTATAAGTGACAATATAATAAAATATAAAACTAAACAAACCTCAGAAGTTGGAAACATACTTCTTTTTGGACTTCCCTTCTTTGACCCACACAGCAAATACATTCAACAAATAGCTGTTAACGACAGTTCCAATTTTGCTTTGAAAAGGATGCTTAATAGCATACATTTGCTTTTTTTCTTTCGCTTCAACAACACCAGTACTGGAACCTGAATCAAATACAGTTATAAAGGGAGACTGCATGGCCTTTGCAGGACATCTATTTTTTTTTTCCATTTGCAGCGATACTTGAGGAAGTAATTCAGGCTTGTACAGAACCATCTCAGATTCAACAACCTCTTTCTCAGGTTGTTCCTTCATCTCCCCCGCCACCTCATCAACACTTGCAGTTGCACAAAAAGCATTGGTCCGAGATTCAGGAACCTTTTATTTCTCAGATTCTTCCTCCGTCTCCCCTGCCGCCTCATCTGCAGTCTCACCAATACGGCCAGCATGTGATACATCTGGTGTGAAAGCTACTTTAACAACAAACATGTCAACTTTCACACAAGAAGCTCTTTCCATAATATTGGCACCTAACTGATCTGCTGCATCGAGCACAATGTTGTTACGATGATACTCACTAGTATCTCTTTGAGAATGCGGAACATCTTTGCCTTCACTTCAAATGACCTATTTTTTTTTAAAAGAATCAAATTATTAAAAACAACAAAGAAATGAAAAGGGAAAAGTGAATAATGCACAACTAAACACACCTTAAAACCATCCATTTCAAAATCTTCATTGCCACCAAACTCCATATTGTTCGCAAAATGATTATTGTCTTGACGACTACTGGTGTCTTCCTCTGGATGTGCACCATATTTGACTTCGCTTGCACCAAGCTCTTTTAAAAAAAAAGGATAAAGTAAGTTAACTAAAAAGTAAAAAGAAATGCACAATGGAAAAGAAGCACATACCTTGGAATTTATCAACTCAAAGATATCCTTGAATTTATCAGAAACATATTCCATGACGGAATTTAACTGCTTATGGAGCTACAAGATGAAACAAATAAGAAACAAATAGACTTTGAATATACAATTTGAATAATACTTTCAAAAAAGTATATAAAAAAGACAAATACAAACTTGTTTCACATCAGCTTTCAACTTTCTGCAACTCACGGTCATAATCAACAAGTTGGACATCTGGCACCTTTTTTGGTGGGACATGCTCCTTAATTTGTTTCGGGGGTAGCGTGACAAAATCATCGATATCATCAATAGGAAGTTTTCCCCTGTTACGTGATGTCTAATATTTCTGATACTCATCGGTAACTTCAACAGGCAAAGTAAATTTTCTTAGCTCTTCAGTTGTCGGAGAAATATTTTTAAACTGCAAATATAACCAAAGGTGCTTCAGTCCTAGATGTATCAAAGATGTATAAAAACTGCATGTTTAATGTATCACAATGAATTACAGTGTATTATAAATGTATATTTCATCAAGACATAAAAGATGGTACCTTATTCCCTGTGTTGTTGTACAAACCCGTAGAGAAGTCCTCACGCGTTGGCCTGTCTGTCATTTCCCAATTTAATATGCGTGGTGTATAATCTCCAACGCGAACATCAAACTTTTTATCAACTACAGTGCAACATTCATAGAACCACATCTATAGTGCAAGAGGAAATACACCAATCCTATAAAACTCAGACTTTCCCCTCAACCTGTCCCTCACTGACTTCATTAAAGCTCGAAACGCAATCTTACCCCCAAAGAAATGACACATACTCACCACTCTCGACAAGATAGAAATCACGTTCACTTATAAATGTCTTCTGAGCCAGAGTGGACATTAGAAATGTGTTTATGAAATAAATAATGGCAATCTTAACTGCGTCTTCATCAGACTGTCATTTCTTATTCTCAAAATAATCAATAAGCGACTTCTTTGACACCACTTCAAAACTAAAAAATAAGTATCCACCAACACCAACCTATTGGGTCCACTGAATTTACCCTCAACATGTTCATTACCACAACAGTTTAAACTACTTACAACACCAAATTCTCGTAGACCAAAACGTAAAACACATTTTTCATTCAATTTAACATAAAATTGATCACACTAATCCGAACTAACCCCCTAAACATTAAAGAACGAATAAGTTGTGCCTAGATAGCAACTCGAGGTAAATCAAGGAAATAGCCAAAACAGCTTTCCCTAAACGTCTGAAGCTGGACATCATTCAATTTTGACTATAAAATCGATACGATGTCCACATCAGTGTATGATGACCAATGAGTAACAAGAAAAGGCTCATCAACTGGAATATAGAGCTTCCAAGGCTACAAATACATGAAACGAATTAAAAACAAACAAATACAAACCAAATCCAATTTTAAAAGAAGATTCAACAATAGAATAAATTATAACTGAAATTGTATGTACCTTACAATCTTTGTCAGGAATTTTAAATTTTTCTTCCTTCTGAACCTTACTTTTTTTTGGTTTGACACCCAAACTCAATTAGTTCTCCACGACACATTTTCTCTTACCTCGATCAGCATCCACTATAACCATTTTGCTCGTATTTTTCTCAGATTGTCCAACAACATCCTTTCGAGATTCTAACACTTTAACACTGTCGGAACGATTTTATCTTCGCATATTTCATTCATCAATCGATTTCTCAACTAAAACCGGGGTTGAATGAGGAGATAAACTCATCGACCTGCTTTCTCTTCTCATGTTGCTCGATTTCTCAATTGAAACCAACTTTGAATAAGGTGATAGACTCATCGAACGAGTGTGTCTTCTCATATTGCTCTGTTTCACAACTGAAACTAGGTTCAATGAGAATTTTTTTTAAAAAAAAATATACGAACAAAAGGTTACAGAAATTTGTAAAGAAATTAATATAAAAACTCGATCAAAACTTACAAAATCGTCTATAACATATACGCACGATGAACTCTAACTAAACCATTCAGTCGCAAAAGCCTAAAGAAAAGCAACATCGATTCTACAAAAACATATACAATCCGAAAAATATACAAAACAAGAGGTTTTCTACTCCAAATTACCCNGAGAGAGAGAGAGAGAGAGAGAGAGAGAGAGAGAGAGAGAGAGAGAGAGAGAGAGAGAGAGAGAGAGAGAGAGAGAGAGAGAGAGAGAGAGAGAGAGAGAGAGAGAGATAGAGAGAGAGAGAGAGAGAGAGAGAGAGAGAAAACTCGGTGTTGTATACAAAAAATAACGGATACAAAAACTGAGATTAATTGAAAGTATTTGGGCCAAAAATGACATTTGAGCCTTTTTAGTAGATATTTTGTTTTGGGCTATTTTTGGTTAGGAAAGTTTGTAGAGTGACAGTTTGGGTAATTTTCTCTTTATTCAATGTGTAATTACTGAGGCGGTTTGAGGAATTAAATTTCATGTTACATTAATAATCGGACCAACATACTAGATTCTGAACTAAATATTATAATATATCAAGTGAATTTTTAATACAATTTTAGAGTCGAGGAAAATGCTACTAGGTTTACATTAACCTATACCTAGTAGGCTAATACTATAAATTCGCTCTACGTCTAAAATTTTACACCTTTAATTTGCTCATAAAAGGTAAAAACATAAAGTAAGAATTCCTCTAAAGGATGCCTCATATTATTTTCTATATACGTCGTGAAGTAACATATTGTCCTTTCTATGTTTTATACACCTTTCGAATTATGCTCCTTCGCCCTATAACACCCTCTCTTGAATGTATGCTTCAGCAGGAATCACATAAAAAACATGTAGTAAAATAACCCCTCATAACCTAACCTACAAAATATGTTATCACTAAAATTATTCAACTCTTCTTATATTTGAAAATATAAAATACCCCAAGAAGTGGTGAAAACTCCAGATACATTAATTACTTATAGCATTTAAAAAAGTGATTAATTAAGACTAGCATTTAACAAATGATAACAAAATTTTGTAAGTACATGAGTTGTTGTTGTTGTAATTAATGCTTACGTTATATTTTTGCTAGTAGTTTATTTTAATATATACTTTTTTTTTTCTTTTTTTTTTCTCCTTCTTCTTCTTCTTTAGCTTCATTTTTTTTTCTTCCAAATTTTTATTTCTTCCAAATTTTAAATAATTAATGGTTTGCGTTTACAATCTTGTCATAATATCAAACAAATTTTAAGATGACACTTTTTGACTATCATGTCAACTATAATTTTAAATGTATGTTAATCTCTATCATAATATCTATTTCAGATTATGTAAATCTTCAAAACAAAAATTTTATTAAGTTAATACAAGTGCTAACTACTTGCCAATGGTTGATTTTGAATTGACAAAACCAAAGAGAAGACTAGTAAATTTTTGTTCTTGTGATTGTGAGAAAAAAATATACAATCAAAATGTTTTCTTCTTCCCTTGAATTCTTGTCAAAAAGAAAATCAAATCAGACATCAAATCTCCAGAGTTTTCTTCAGTCAGTAACACCCATCGTCTCTTCAAAACCTCTACCAAGGGTAATTCATTTTTTTAAAGAAATATTTGAATATAATTTGTTTGAGATTGAGGCATACTAAAAGATCGATATCATGTTTTCTTGTTTGCTTATTTGTATATTTTTTCATACCTTATATATTCAAAGAAATCATAAATTCCTTTTTGTATATAGCTTTCAATTTCTTTCTGATGAATGTGATATAAAATCTTTTTAGCTTATACATAGATCTTTTTAAAGCAAATGAGATTCAAATGATAAAATTAATAACCTGTTTTTGCCTTAGTAAGATATGTTTAGTTCTCCCTCCGCTTGCTTATCTAAGTAGAAAATAGGAACAATCTTCGATTTTAATGGCAAACTAGAGTTTATTTTTGTTCCTTTTTAATCAGATGTTGCGACAGGGACCTTTTGTTTTTTCCCCCAACAAATTATTAGATATCACATCTCTAATATTGGTTACAAACTACATTTCTTGAATGCATCTATAATAATCAATTTTTTTTTCTAAATTTGCTT
>ML361938.1:0-30714 GCA_005239505.1 Nicotiana paniculata | reverse complement strand
TGGTCTAGGCCGGACGCCTTGGTATGGAGCTGGTACCGAATAGCATGATATTTGTCCGGGACAATAAATACGACCCAAGGAACCATAACCAGTGCTTCGAAATGATCAAGTTAATTCTTTTGGCATTTTATGACAATGAAATTGGAATTCCGCCAGTCGTGCCTGGATTATCGCCTACCATGGTCCAGGCCGGACTCCTTGGTACGGGGCCGGTACCGGATCACATGATATTTGTACGGAACATCAAATATGTCCCAAGTAACAACAACCAACGCTTCGAAATGATCAAGTTACATTTTTTGGCATTTTATGGCAATTAAACTGGAATTCCGCCAGTCGTGCCTATATATCGCGTGCCATGGTCTAGACCGGACGCCTTGATACGGAGCCGGTACTGGGTCGCATGATATTTTTCCGGGACATCAAATACGACTCAAGAAACCATAACCAACACTTACAAATGATCAAGTTACATTTTTTGGCATTTTATAGTAAATAAACTGGGATTCCGCTAGTCTTGCCAGTATTATCGCCTTCCATTGTCCAGGTTAGACGTCTTGGTACAGAGCCGGTACCGGAGCGCATAATATTTCTGATACATCACATACGACCCAAAGAACCATAACCAACACTTCGAAATGATCAAGTTACATTTTTTGGCATTCTATGGCAATTAAAATGGAATTCCGCTAGTCGTGTCCGTATTATCGCCGCCATAGTCCAGGTAGGACGCCTTGGTACGGAGCCGGTTCCGAATCGCATGATATTTGTCCGGGATAGGAAATACAACCCAAGGAACCATAACCAACGCTTTGAAATGATCAAGTTACATTTTATGGCATTTTATGGAAATTAAATTGGAATTCCTCCAATCCTGTCTGTATTATCGCCTGCCATGGTCAGGGCCAGACGCCTTGGTACGGAGCCGGTACATGATCGCATGATATTTGTCCCGGACAGCAAATACGTCCCAAGGAACCATAAGCAAGGCTTCGAAATGATCAAGTTACATTTTTTGGCATTTTATGGCAATTAAATTGGAATTCCACCAGTCGGGCCTGTATTATCGCCTGCCATGGTCCAGGCCGGATACCTTGGTACGGAGCCGGTACCGGATCGCATGATATTTTTCTAAGACATCAAATACGACCTTAGGAACCATAACAACCGCTTTGAAATGATCAAGTTATATTTTTCGGTATTTTATGACAATGAAGCTGGAATTTCTCTAGTCGTGCCTGTATTATCGCCTGCCATAGTCCAGGTCGAACGCCTTGGTACGGAGCCGGTACCAGATAGCATGATATTTGTCCAAGATATCAAATACGACCCAAGGAACCATAACCAACGCTTCGAAATGATTAAGTTATATTTTTTGGCATTTTATGGCAAGTAAATTGGAATTCCGCCAGTCGTGCCGGTACTATCGCCTGCCATGGTCCAGGCCAGACGCCGTGGTATTGAGCCAGTACCCAATCGCATGATATTTCTCCGGGACATCAAATATGACCCAAGGAACCATAACCAACGTTTCGAAATGATCAAGTTACATTTTTTAGCATTTTGTGACAATTAAACTAGAATTCTACCCGTCGTGCATGTATTATCGCCTGCCATGGTCCAGGCCTGACGGCTTGGTACGGTGTCGGTACTGAATCGCATGATATTTATCCGGGATAGAAAATACGAACCAAGGTACCATAACGAACGCTTCGAAATAATCAAGTTACATTTTTTGGCATTCTATGGCAATTAAATTGCAATTCCGCCAATCGTGCCTATATTATTGTGCCATGGTTCAGGCCGGACGCCTTGGTACGGAGCCGGTACCGGATCACATTATATTTTTCCGGGACATCAAATACGACCCAAGGAACCATAACCAATGCTTAAAAATAATCAAGTTACAATTTTTGGCAATTTATGGAAAATACAAACTGGAATTCCGCTAATCGTGCCTGTATTATCGCCTGCCATGGTCCAGGCCAGACGCCTTGGTACGGAGCCGGTACTGGATCGCATGATATTTGTTGGGACGTCAAATAAGACCCAAGGAACCATAACCAGCGCTTCGAAATGATCAAGTTACATTTTTTGGCATTTTATGGCAATTAAACTGGAATTCCGCTAGTCGTGCCTGTATTATCGCCTGCTATGGTCTAGGTCAGACGCCTTGGTACAGAGTCAGTATTGGATTGCATGATATTTGTACGGGACATCAAATACGACCCAAGGAACCATAACCAATGCTTCTAAATAATGAAGTTACATTTTTTATCATTTTATGAAAATTAAATGTGATTTCCGCCAGTCGTGCTTGTATTATCGCCTGCCATGGTCCAGGCCAAACGACTTTGTACGGAGCCGGTACCGGATCGCACGATATTTGTCCGGGACATCAAATACGACCTTAGGAACCATAAGCAACGCTTCGAAATGATCTAGTTACATTTTTTGGCATTTTATGGCAATTAAATTGGAATTCCGCCAGTCGTGCCTGTATTATCGCCTGCCATGTTCTAGGCCAGATGCCTTGGTGCAGAGCCGGTACCGAATCGCATGATATTTCTCCGCTGACATCAAATACGACCCAAGGAACCATAACCAACGATTCAAAATGATCAAGTTACATTTTTTGGCATTTTATGACAGTGAAACTGGAATTTCGCTAGTCGTGCCTATATAATCGCCTGCCATGGTCCGGGCCGGACGCCCTTTTACGGAGCCGGTACCGGATCGCATGATATTTGTCTAAGACATCAAATACGACCCAAGGAACCATAACCAATGCTTCAAAATGATGAAATTACATTTTTAACATTTTGTGGCAATTAAACTGGAATTCTGCTAGTCGTGCTTGTATTATCGCCTACCATGGTCCAGGCCGGACGGCTAGGTACGGTGTCGGTACCGGATCGCATGATATTTTTCCGGGACATCAAATACGACCCAAGGAACCATAACGAACGCTTCGAAATGATCAAGTTACATTTTTTGGCATTCTACGGCAATTAAACTGGAATTCCGCCAGTCGTGCCTATATTATTGTCTGCCATGGTTCAGGCCGGACGCCTTTGTACGGAGCCGGTACCGTATCACATTATATTCTTCTGGGACATCAAATACAACTCAAGGTACCATAACCAACGCTTCAAAAGGATCAAGTTACATTTTTTGCATTTTATGGCAATTAAATTGGTATTCCGCCAGTCATGCCTGTATTATCGCCTGCCATGGTCCACGCCAGACGCCTTGGAATGGATTCGGTACTGGATCGCATGATATTTGTTTGGGACATCAAATACGACCCAAGGAACCATAACCAGCACTTCGAAATGATCAAGTTACATTTTTTGGCTTTTTATGGCAATTAAACCAGAATTTCGCTAATCGTGCCTGTATTATTGCCTGCAATGGTCTAGGCCAGACGCCTTGGTACAGAGCCGGTATAGGATTGCATGATATTTGTACGGCACGTCAAATATGACCCAAGGAACCATAACCAACTCTTCTAAATGATCAAATTAATTTTGTGGCATTTTATGGCAATTAAACTGGAATTCCGCCAATCGTGCATGTATTATTGCCTGCCATGGTCCAGGCCGGACGCCTTGGTACGAAGCCGGTACCTGATCATATAATATTTCTTCGGGACATACAATACGACCCAACGAACCATAACCAATGCTTTGAAATGATCAAGTTACATTTTTTGGCATTTTATGGCAATTAAACTGGAATTCCGCCAATCGTGCATGTATTATCTCCTGCCATGGTCCAGGCCGGACGCCTTGGTACTGAGCCAGTACCCTATCACATGATATTTCTTACGCTGACATCAAATACGACCCAAGGAACCATAACCAACGATTCTAAATGATAAAGTTACATTTTTTGGCATTTTATGGCAATTAAATTGTAATTCCGCCAGTCGTGCCTGTATTATCGCCTGCCATGGTCCAAGCCGGATGCATTGGTATGGATCCGGTACCAGATCGCATGATATTTTTCCGGGACATCAAATACGATCTTAGGAACCATAACCAACGCTTCGAAATGATCAAGTTACATTTTTTGGCATTTTATGGCAATTAAACTAGAATTCTGCCAACCGTGCCTGTATTATCGTTTGCCATGGTCCAGGCCGGACGCATTGGTATGAAATCGGTACCGAATCACATGATATTTGTCTGGGACATTAAATACAACCTTAGGAACCATAACCAACGCTTCGAAATGATCAAGTTATATTTTTTGGAATTTTATGGCAATTATACTGGAATTCCGCTAGTCGTGCATGTATTATCGCCTGCCATGGTCCAGGCTGGATGCCTTGGGACAGAACCGGTACCGGATCGCATGATATTTGTCCAGGACATCAAATATGACCCAAGGAACCATAACCGATGCTTCGAAATGATCACGTTACATTTTTTTGAATTTTATGGCAATTAAAGTGGAATTCCGCAAGTCGTGCCTATATTATCGTCTGCAATGGTCCAGACCGGACGCCTTGGTATGAAGCCGGTACCGGATCGCATGATATTTGTCCGGGACAGAAAATACGACCCAAGGAACCATAACCAACACTTCGAAATGATCAAGTTACACTTTTTGGCATTTTATGACAATTAAACTGGTATTCCGCCAGTCGTGCGTGTATTATCGCCATTCATGGTCCAGGCCGGATGCCTTGGTATGGAGCCAGTACCAGATCGCATGATATTTGTCCGAGACATCAAATACGACCCAAGGAACCATAACCAACACTTTGAAATAATCAATTTACATTTTTTGGCATTTTATGGCAATTAAACTGTAATTCCGCCAGTCGTGCATGTATTATCGCCTACCATGGTCCTGATCGGACGCCTTGGTATGTAGTCAGTACCGGATTGCATGATATTTGTCCGGGACATCAAATACGACCCAAGGAACCACAACCAACACTTTGAAATGATCAAGTTACATATTTTGGCATTTTATTGTAATTAAAGTGGAATTCCGCCAGTCGTGCCAGTATTATCCCTTGCCATTGTCCAGGCCGGACTCCTTGGTATGGAGCCGATACCGGATAGCATGATATTTGTCTGGGACATTAAATACGACCTAAGGAACCATAACACACGCTTCGAAATGATCAAGTTACATTGTTGGCATTTTATGGTAATTAAACTGGAACTTTGCCAGTCGTGCCTGTATTAGCACCTACCATGGTCCAAGCTGGACGCCTTGGTACGGAGTCGGTATCGGATTGCAAGATATTAGTCTGGGACAGCAAATACTACCCAAGGAACCATAACCAACGCTTCAAAATGATCAACTTACATTTTTTGGCATTTTATGGCACTTAAACTGGAATTCTGCCAGTCGTGCCTGTATTATCGCCTGTCATGGTCCATGCCGGATGCCTTGGTACGTAGCCGGTACAGGATCATATGTTTTTTGTCTGGGATAGCAAATATGACCCAAGGCACCATAACATACGCTTCGAAATGATTAAGTTACATTTTTTGCCATTTTATGTCAATTAAATTGGAATTCCGCAAGTCGTGCCTCTATTATCGCCTGCCATGGTCTAGACTGGACGCCTTGGTACGGAGACAGTACCGGATCGCATGATATTTGTCCGGGACATCAAATACGACCCAAGGAACCATAACCAACACTTCGAAATGATCAAGTTAAACTGGAATTTTTCCAGTCGTGCCTGTAGTATTGCCTGCCATGGTTCAGGCCGACGCCTTGGTACGGATCCAGTACCAGATTGCATGATATTTTTCCGGGACTTCAAATACGACCCAAGGAGCAAGTTACATTTTTTGCATTTTATGGCAATTAAACTGGAATTCCTCCAGTCAAGCATGTATTATCGCCTGCCATAGTCCAGGTCGGACGCCTTGGTACAGAGCCGGTACCGGATCACATGATATTTGTCCGGGACATCAAATAGTACCCAAGGAACCACAACACACGCTTCGAAATGATCAAGTTACATTTTTTGGCAATTTATGGCAATTAATCTGGAATTCCGCCAGTCGTGCATGTATTATCACCTACCATAGTCCTGGCCGAACGCCTTGGTACGGAGCCAGTACCGGATCGCATGATATTTTTACGGTATAGAAAATACGACCCAAGGAACCATAACCAATGCTTCGAAATGATCAAGTTACATTTTTTGGCAATTTATGGCAATTAATCTGGAATTCCGCCAGTCGTGCATGTATTATCACCTACCATAGTCCTGGCCGAACGCCTTGGTACGGAGCCAGTACCGGATCGCATGATATTTCTCCAGCACATCAAATACGACCCAAGGAACCATAACCAATGCTTCAAAATGATCAAGTTACATTTCTTGGCCTTTTATGGCAATTAAACTGGAATTCTCCCAGTCGTGCGTGTATTATCGCCTGCCATGGTCCAGGCCAGACGCCTTTGTACGGAGCCGGTACCGGATCGCATGATATTTTTACGGTATAGAAAATACGACCCAAGGAACCATAACCAACGCTTCTAAATGATCAAGTTATATTTTTTTGGCATTTTATGACAATTAAACTGGAATTCTGCCATGTGCCTATATTATCGCCTGTCATGGTCCAGGATGGAAGCCTTGGTACGGAGGCGCTACCGGATTGCATGATATTTGTCGGGGACATCAAACATGACCCAAGGAACTATAACCAACTCTTTGAAATGATCAAGTTACATATTTTTGAATTTTACGGCAATTAAACTAGAATTCCGCCAACCGTACCTATATTATCGCTTGCCATGGTCAAGGTTGGACGCATTGGTACGGAGCCGGTACTGGATCGCATGATATTGTTCTGGGACATCAAATACGACCCAAGGAACCATAACCAACACTTCGAAATGATCAAGTCACATTTTTTGGCATTTTATGAGAATTAAACTGCAATTCCGCCAGTCGTGCCTGTATTATCGCCTGCCATGGTCCAGATGGGACGCCTTGGTACGGAGCTAGTATCGGATCGCATGATATTTGTCCGGGACATCAAATACGACCCAAGGAACCACAACCAACACTTCGAAATGATCAAGTTACATTTTTTTGCATTTTATGGCAATTAAACTGGAATTTCGCCAGTCGTGCCTTTATTATCGCCTGCCATGGTCCAGGTCGGACGCCTTGGTACGGAGCCGGTATCGGATATCATGATATTTGTCCGGGACATCATATACCACCCAAGGAACCATAACACACGCTTTGAAATGATGAAGTTACATTTTTTGGCATTGTATGGCAATTAAACTTGAATTCCCCTAGACGTGCATGTATTATCGCCTGCTATGGTCCAGGCAGGACAACTTTGTACGGAGCCGGTATCGGATTGCATGGAATTTCTCCGCGACATCAAATACGACCCAAGGAACCATAACCAACGCTTCAAAATGATCAAGTCTTATTTGTTGGATTTTTATGGCAATTAAACTGGAATTCCGCTAGTCGTGTCTCTATTATTGCCTGCCATGGTCCAGGCAAGACGCCTTGGTACGAAGACGGTACCGGATCGCATGATATTTTTCTGGGACAGAAAATACGACCCAAGGAACCATAACCAACGCTTCGAAATGATCAAGAAACATTTTTTGGTATTTTATGGTAATTAAACTGGAATTTTGCCAGTCGTGCCTGTATATCGCATGCCATGGTTCAGGCCGACGTCGTGGTACAGATCCATTACCAGATCACATGATATTTGTCTGGGACATAAAATACGACCCCAGGAGCCATAACCAATGCTTCGAAATGATCAAGTTACATTTTTGGCATTTTATGGCAATTAAACTGGAATTCTTCCAATCGTGCCTCTATTATCGCCTGCCATGGTCTTGGTCGGACGCCTTGGTACAGAGCCAGTACCGGATCGCATGATATTTGTCCGGGACATCAAATACGACCCAAGGAACCATAACACACGCTTCGAAATGATCAAGTTACATTTTTTGGCAATTTATGGCAATTAAACTGAAATTCCGCCAGTCGTGCATGTAATATTGCCTGCCATGGTCCAGGCCGGACGCCTTGGTACGGAGCCGGTACCGGATCGCATGATATTTATCCGGCACCTCAAATACGACCCAAGGAACCATAACCAACTCTTCAAAATGATCAAGTTACATTTTTTGGCATTCTATAGCAATTAAACTGGAATTCCGCCAGTCGTGCCTATATTATTGTCTGCCATAGTTCAGACCGGACACCTTGGTAAGTAGCCGTACCGGATCGCATTNAACTGGAATTCTGCCAGTCGTGCCTGTATTATCGCCTGCCATGGTCCAGGCCGGACGCCTTGGTACGGAGCCGGTACCAGATCGCATGTTATTTGTCCGGGACAGCAAATACGACCCAAGGAACCATAACCAAGGCTTCGAAATGATCAAGTTACATTTTTTGGCATTTTAGGGAAATTAAATTGGTATTCTGCTAGCCGTGCCTGTATTATCGCCTGCCATGGTCCAGCTCGGACGCCTTGGTATGGAGCCGGTACCGGATCGCATGATATTTGTCCGAGACATAAAATACGACCTTAGGAACTAAAACCAACGCTTCGAAATGAACAAGTTATATTTTTTGGCATTTTATGACAATTAAACTGGAATTCTGCCAGTCGTACCTGTATTATTGCCTGTCATTGTCCAGGATGGATGCCTTGGTACGGAGGCGGTACCGGATCGCATGATATTTGTCGGGGATATAAAATATTACCCAAGGAACCATAACCAATGCTTCGAAATTATCAAGTTACATTTTTTTGAATTTTATGGCAATGAAACTAGAATTCCGCCAACCGTACCAGTATTATCGCCTACCATGGTCAAGGTTGGACGCATTGGTACGGTGCCGGTACCAGATTGCATCATATTGTTCTGGGACATCAAATACGACCCAAGGAACCATAACCAACACTTCGAAATGATCAAGTCACATTTTTTGGCATTTTATGAGAATTAAACTGGAATTTCGCTAGTCGTGCTTGTATTATCGCCATCCATGGTCCATGCCGAATGCCTTGGTACGTAGACGGTACCGGATCACATGATATTTTTACGGGACACTAAATATGACCCAAGTAACCATAACCAATGCTTCGAAATGATCAATTTACATTTTTTGGCATTTTATGGATATTAAACTGGAATTAGCGCTAGTCGTGCCTGTATTATCGCCTGCCATGGTCCAGATCGGACGCCTTGGTACGGAGCTAGTACCGGATCACATGATATTTGTCCGGGACATCAAATACGACCCAAGGAACCACAACCAACACTTCGAAATGATCAAGTTACATTTTTTGCATTTTATGGCAATTAAACTTGAATTTCGCCAGTCGTGCCTTTATTATCGCCTGCCATGGTCCAGGCCGAGGCCTTGGTACGGACTCGGTACCGGATAGCATGATATTTGTCTGGGACATCAAATACGACCCAAGGAACCATAACACACGCTTTAAAATGATGAAGTTACATTTTTTGGCGTTTTATGACAATTAAACTTGAATTCCCCTAGACGTGCATGTATTATCGCCTGCCATGGTCCACGCCGGACAACTTTGTATGGAGTCGGTATCGGATCGCATGAAATTTCTCCGAGACATCAAATACAACCCAAGGAACCATAACCAACGCTTCAAAATGATCAAGTCTTATTTCTTGGCATTTTATGGCAATTAAACTGGAATTCCGCTAGTCGTGCCTCTATTATCGCCTGCCATGGTCCAGGCAAGATGCCTTGGTACGAAGACGGTACCGGATCGCATGATATTTTTCCGGGACTGAAAAATACGACCCAAGGAACCATAACCAATGCTTCGAAATGATCAAGTTACATTTTTTGGTATTTTATGGTAATTAAACTGGAATTCTGTCAGTCGTGCCTGTATTATTGCCTGCCATGGTTCAGGCCGACGCCTTGGTACGGATCCAGTACTAGATCGCATGATATTTGTCCGGGACATCAAATACGACCCAAGGATCCATAATCAATGCTTCGAAATGATCAAGTTACATTTTTGGAATTTTATGGCAATTAAACTGGAATTCCTCCAGTCGTTCCTGTATTATCGCCTGCCATGGTCCTGGTCGGACGCCTTGGTAAAGATCCAGTACCGGATCGCATGATATTTGTCCGGGACATCAAATACGACCAAAGGAACCATAACACATGCTTCGAAATGATCAAGTTACATTTTTTGGCAATTTATGGCAATTAAACTGAAATTCCGCCAGTCGTGCATGTATTATCGCCTGCCATGGTCCAGGCTAGGCGCCTTGGTACGGAGCCGGTACCGGATCGCATGATATTTATCCGGCACATCAAATACGGCCCAAGGAACCATAACCAACGCTTCAAAATGATCAAGCTACATTTCTTGGCCTTTTATGGCAATTAAACTAGAATTCTGCTAGTCGTGCGTGTATTATCACTTGCCATGGTCCAGGCCAGACGCCTTTGTACGGAGCTGGTACCGGATCGCATGATATTTTTCCGGGACAGAAAATACGACCCAAGGAACCATAACCAATACTTCGAAATGATCAAGTTACATTTTTTGCTATTTTATGGCAATTAATCTGGTATTTTGCCAGTCGTGCCTGTATTATTGCCTGCCATCAGGCCGACGGCTTAGTACGGATCCAGTACCAGATCGCATGATATTTGTCCGGGACATCAAATATGAACCAAGGAACCATAACTAATGCTTTGAAATGATCAAGTTACATTTTTTCCATTTTATGGAAATTAAACTGGAATTCCTCCAGTCGTTCTTGTATAATCGCCTGCCATGGTCCAGGTCGGACGCCTTGGTACAAAGCCTATACCAGATCGCATGATATTTTTCCGGGACATCAAATACGACCCAAGTAACCATAACACACGCTTCGAATCGATCAAGTTACATTTTTTGCCAATTTATGGCAATAAAACTGAAATTCTGCCAGTCGTGCATATATTATCGCCTACCATGGTCCAGGCCAGACGCCTTGGTACGGAGCCGGTACCGGATCGCATGATATTTTTCCGGGACATCAAATACGACCCAAGTAACCATAACACACGCTTCGAAATGATCAAGTTATATTTTTTGGGATTTTATGGCAATTAAACTGGAATTCTGCTAGTCGTGCGTGTATTATCGCTTGCCATGGTCCAGGCCAGACGCCTTTGTTCGGAGCCGGTAGTGGATCACATGATATTTGTTCGGGACATTAAATATGACCCAAGGAACCATAACCAACGCTTCAAAATGATCATGTTACATTTCTTGGCCTTTTATGGCAATTAAACTGGAATTCCCCCAATCGTGCCTATATTATCGCTTGACATGGTCTAGGTCGGACGCCTTGGTACAGAGTCGGTACCGAATAGAATGATATTTGTCCGGTACATCAAATACTACCCAAGGAACCATAATCAACGCTTCAAAATGATCAAGTTACATTTTTTGGCATTTTATGGCAATTAAACTGGAATTCCCCCAATCGTGCCTATATTATCGCTTGACATGGTCTAGGTCGGACGCCTTGGTACAGAGTCGGTACCGAATAGAATGATATTTGTCCGGTACATCAAATACTACCCAAGGAACCATAATCAACGCTTCAAAATGATCAAGTTACATTTTTTGGCATTTTATGGAAATCAAACTGGAATTCAGTCAGTCGTGCATGTATTATCAACTGCCATGGTCCAGGCTGGACGTCTTGGTACTCAGCCGGTACCGGATCGCATGATATTTGTCTGAGACATCAAATACGACCCAAGGAACCATAAATAGTGCTTCGAAATGATCAAGTTACATTTTTTGGCATTTTATGGCAATTAAACTTGAATTCTTCAAGTCGTGTCTGTATTATCGCCTGCCATAGTCCAGGCCGGACGCCGTGGTACGGAGCCGGTACAGGATCACATGATATTTTACGGGACATCAAATACAACCCAGGGAACCACAAACAACTCTTCGAAATGATCAAGTTACATTTTTTGGTATTTTATGGCAATTAAACTGGAATTCCGCCAACCCTGCCTGTATTATCGCCTAACATGGTCCAAATCGGATGCCTTGGTACGGAGCGAGTATCGGATCATATGATTTTTGTCCGGGACATCAAATACAACCCAAGGAACCACAACCAACGCTTTGAAATGATCAAGTTACATTTTTTGGTATTTTATGGCAATTAAACTAGAATTCTGCCAGTCGTGCCTGTATTATCGGCTGCCATGGTCCAGGACGGACGCCTTGGTACTGAGCTGGTACCCGATCGCATGATATTTCTCCGGGATATCAAATACGGCCCAAGGAACCATAACCAACGCTCCAAAATGATCAAGTTACATTTTTTGGCATTTTATGGCAATTAAACTGGAATTCCGCCAGTCATGCCTGTATTATTGCCTGCCATGGTCCAGGCCGGACACCTTGGTACGCAGACGGTATCAGATAGCATGATATATCTCCGGGACATCAAATACGACCCAAGGAACCATAACCAACGCTTCGAAATGATCAAGTTACATTTTTTGGCATTTTATGGCAATTAAACTGGAATTCCGCCAATCGTGCCTATATTATTGTCTGCCATGGTTCAGGCCGGACGCGTTGGTATGGAGCCGGTACCGGATCACATTATATTTTTTCTGGGACATCAAATACGACCCAAGGAACCATAACCAACGCTTCAAAGTGAACAAGTTACATTTTTGGCATTTTATGGCTATTAAACTGGAATTGAGCCAGTCGTGCCTGTATCACGCCTGCCATGGTCCAGGACAGACTCCTTGGTATGGAGCCGGTACTGGATCACACGATATTTGTCTGGGACATCAAATACGACCCAAGGAACCATAACCAGCGTTTCGAAATGATCAAGTTACATTTTTGCCATTTTATGGAAATTAAACTGGAATTCCGCCAGTCGTGCCGGTATTATCGCCTGCCACGGTCTAGGCCGGACGCCTTGATACGGAGACGGTATAGGATTGCATAATATTTTTATGGGACATCAAATACGACCCAAGGAACCATAACCAATGCTTCAAAATGATCAAGTTGCATTTTTTGGCATTTTATGGAAATTAAACTGGAATTCCGCCAATCGTGCATGTACTATCGTCTCCCATGGTCCAGGCCAGACGCCTTGGTACGGAGTCGGTACCCGATCATATGATATTTCTCCGGGATATCAAATATGACCCAAGGAACCATAACCAACGCTTAGAAATGATCAAGTTAAATTTTTTGGCATTTTATGGAAATTAAACTAGTATTCCGCTAGTCGTGCCTGTATTATCGCCTACCATGGTCCAGGCCGGACGCATTGGTACGGATCTGGTACCGGATTGAATTTTTAAGGGACATCAAATACGACCCAAGGAACCATAACCAACGCTTCGAAATGATTAAGTTTCATTTTGTGGACTTTTATAGTAATTAAACCGAAATTCCGCCAGTCGTGACTGTATTATCGCCTGCCATGGTCCAGGCTGGACGTCTTGGTATGGAGCCGGTATCGAATCGCATGATATTTGTCCGAGACATCAAATACGACTCAAGGAACAGTAACCAGTGCTTCGAAATGATCAAGTTACATTTTTTGGAATTTTATGGCAATTAAACTGGAATTCCGCCAGTCGTGCTTGTATTATCGCCTGCCATGGTCAAGGCCGGACTCCTTGGTATAGAGCCGATACCAGATCACATGATATTTGTACGGGACATCAAATAAAACCCAAGGAACAACAACCAATGTTTCTAAATGATCAAGTTACATTTTTTGGAATTTTATGGAAATTAAATTGAAATTCCGCCAGTCATGCCTGTATCGCCTGCCATGGTCCAAGCAGGACACCTTGGTGCGGAGCCGGTACTGAATCGCATGATATTTGTCCGAGACATCAAATACGACCCAAGGAACAGTAACCAGTGCTTCGAAATGATCAAGTTACATTTTTTGGAATTTTATGGCAATTAAACTGGTATTCCGCCAGTCGTGCTTGTATTATCGCCTGCCATGGTCTAGGCCGGACTCCTTGGTATAGAGCCGGTACCGAATCACATGATATTTGTACGGGACATCAAATAGGACCCAAA
This sequence comes from Nicotiana paniculata, assembly GCA_005239505.1. NCBI lineage: Eukaryota > Viridiplantae > Streptophyta > Magnoliopsida > Solanales > Solanaceae > Nicotiana > Nicotiana paniculata. Next base: position 16,588 of record ML361938.1, on the reverse strand, counting down.
GAACAACTACCAATGTTTCTAAATGATCAAGTTACATTTTTTGGCATTTTATGGAAATTAAATTGGAATTCCGCCAGTCATGCCTGTGTTATCGCCTGCCATGGTCCAAGCAGGACACCTTGGTATGGAGCCGGTACCGGACCGCATGATATTTGTCCCGGACAGCAAATACGGCCCAAGGAACCATAACCAAGGCTTCTAAATGATCAAGGTACATTTTTTGGCATTTATGGTAATTAAATTGGAATTCCGCCAGTCGTGCCTGTATTATCGCCTGCCATGTCCGGATACCTTGGTACGGAGCGGGTACCGGATCGCATGATATTTGTTCGGGACATCAAAATACGACCTTAGGAACCATAACCAACGCTTCGAAATGATCAAGTTACATTTATCGACATTTTATGACAATGAAACTGGAATTTCGCTAGTCGTTCCTGTATTGTCTCCTGCCATAGTCCAGGCCGGACACCTTGGTATGGAGACGGTACCAGATAGCAAGATACTTGTACGGGACATCAAATACGACCTAAGGAACCATAACCAACGCTTCGAAATGATCAAGTTACATTTTTTTTGGCTTCTTATGGAAATTAAACTGGAATTCCACCACTCGTGCCTATATTATCACCTGGAATGGTCCAGGCCTGACGCCTTGGTACTGAGCTGGTACCCGATCGCATGATATTTCTCCGGGACATCAACTACGACCCAAGGAACCATAACCAACGCTTCGAAATGATCAAGTTACATTTTTTAGCATTTTATGGTAATTAAATTGGAATTCCGCCAGTCGTGCCTGTATTATCGCTTGCCATGTCCGGATACCTTGGTACGGAGAGGGTACCGGATCGCATGATATTTGTTCGGGACATCAAAATAGGACCTTAGGAACCATAACCAATGCTTCGAAATGATCAAGTTACATTTTTTGGCATTTTATGACAATGCAACTGGAATTTCGCTAGTCGTTCCTGTATTATCGCCTGCCATAGTCCAGGCCGGACGCCTTGGTACTGAGCCGATACTCGATCACATGATATTTCTCCGGGACATCAAATACGACCCAAGGAACCATAACCAATGCTTCGAAATGATAAATATACATTTTTTTTGCTTCTTATGGCAATTAAACTGGAATTCCGCCACTCGTGTCTGTATTATCGCCTGCCATGGTCCAGGCCGGACGCCTTGGTACTGAACCGGTACCCGATCGTATGATATTTCTCCGGGACATCAACTACGACCCAAGGAACCATAACCAACGCTTCGAAATGATCAAGTTACATTTTTTAGCATTTTGTAGCAATTAAACTGGAATTCTGTCATTCGTGCCTGTATTATCGCCTGCCATGGTCCAGGCCGGACGCCTTGGTACTGAACCGGTACCCGATCGTATGATATTTCTCCGGGACATCAACTACGACCCAAGGAACCATAACCAACGCTTCGAAATGATCAAGTTACATTTTTTAGCATTTTGTAGCAATTAAACTGGAATTCTGTCAGTCGTGCCTGTATTATCGCCTGCCATGGTCCAGGTCGGACGGCTTGGTATGGTGCCGGTACCGGATCGCATGATATTTTTCCAGGGCAGCAAATACGACCCAAGGAACCATAACCAACGCTTCGAAATGATCAAGTTACATTTTTTGGCATTCTATGGCATTAAACTGGAATTCCGCCAGTCGTGCCTATATTATTGTCTGCGTAGTTCAGGCCGGATGCCTTGGTACGGAGCTGGTACCGGATCGCATTATATTTTTCTGGGACATCAAATACGACCCAAGGAACCATAACCAACGCTTCAAAATGATCAAGTTACATTTTTTTGACATTTTATGGCAATCAAACTGGAATTCCGCTAGTCGTGCTTGAATTATTGCCTATCATGGTTCAGGCCAGAAGCCTTGGTACGGAGCCGGTACCGAATCTCATGATATTTTCCCCGGACATCAAATACTACCCAAGGAACCATAACCAACACTTCCAAATGATCAAGTTTCATTTTTTTGCATTTTATGGCAATTAAACTGGAATCCCGCCAGTCGTGCTTGTATTATCGCCTGCCATGGTCCAGGCCGGACTCCTTGGTACACAGCCGGTACCGGATCACATAATATTTGTACGGGACATCAAATAGGACCCAAGGAAAAACAACCAATGTTCCTAAATGATCAAGTTACATTTTTTGGCATTTTATGGAAATTAAATTGGAATTCCGCCAGTCATGCCTGTGTTATCGCCTGCCATGGTCCAAGCAGGACACCTTGGTACGGAGCCGGTACCGGATCGCATGATGTTTGTCCCGGGCCAAGGAATCATAACCAAGGCTTCTAACTGATCAAGTTACATTTTTTGGCATTTATGGTAATTAAATTGGAATTCCGCCAGTCGTGCCTGTATTATCGCCTGCCATGTCCGGATACCTTGGTACGGAGCAGGTACCGGATCGCATGATATTTGTTCGGGACATCAAAATACGACCTTAGGAACCATAACCAACGCTTCGAAATGATCAAGCTACATCTTTCGGACTTTTATGACAATGAAACTGGAATTTCGCTAGTCGTTCCTGTATTATCGCCTGCCATAGTCCAGGTCGGACGCCTTGTATGCAGTCGGTACCAGATAGCAAGATACTTGTACGGGACATCAAATACGAGCCAAGGAACCATAACCAACGCTTCAAAATGATCAAGTTACATTTTTTTTGGCATTTTATGGACATTAAACTGGAATTCCGCCAATCATGCCTGTATTATCGCCTGCCATGGTCCAGGCCGGACGCCTTGGTACTGAGCCGATACTCGATCATATGATATTTCTCCGGGACATCAAATACGACCCAAGGAACCATAACCAACGCTTCAAAATGATAAAGATACATTATTTTTGGCTTTTTATGGCAATTAAACTGGAATTCCGCCACTCGTGCCTGTATTATCGCCTGCCATGGTCCAGGCCGGACGCCTTGGTATTGAGCCGGTACCCGATCGCATGATATTTCTCCGGGACATCAACTACGACTCAAGGAACCATAACCAATGCTTCGAAATGATCAAGTTACATTTTTTAGCATTTGTGGCAATTAAACTGGAATTCTGCCAGTCGTGCATGTATTATCGCCTGCCATGGTCCAGGCCGGACGGCTTGGTACGATGCCAGTACCGGATCGCATGATATTTTTCCAGGGCAGCAAATACGACCCAAGGAACCATAACCAATGCTTCAAAATTATCAAGTTACATTTTTTGGCATTTTATGGCAATTAAACTGGAATTCCGCCAGTCGTGCCTATATTATTGTCTGCCGTAGTTCAGGCCGGATGCCTTGGTACGGAGCCGGTATCGGATCGCATTATATTTTTCCGGGACATCAAATACGACCCAAGGAACCATAACCAACGCTTCAAAATGATCAAGTTACATGTTTTTGGCATTTTATGGAGATTAAATTGGAATTCCTCAAGTCGTGCCTTTATTATTGCCTACCATGGTCCAGGCCGGATACCTTGGTACGAAGCCAGTACCGGATCGCATGATATTTGTCCGGGACATCAAATACGACCTTAGGAACCATAACCAACGCTTCGAAATGATCAAGTTTCATTTTTTTGCATTTTATGACAATGAAACTGGAATTTTGTTAGTCTTGCCTGTGTTATCGCCTACCATAGTCCTGGCCAGACGCCTTGGTACGGAGCTGGTAACAGATAGAATGATATTTTTCCAAGACATCAAATACAGCCCAAGAAACCATAACCAACATTCGAAATGATCAAGTTACATTTTTTGGCATTTTATGGCAATTAAACTGGAATTCCGCCAGTCGTGCCTGTATTATTGCATGCCATGGTCCAGGCCGAACTCCTTGGTACGGAGCCGGTACCGGATCACATGATATTTGTACGGGTCATCAAATAGGACCCAAGGAACAACAACCAACGCTTCGAAATGATCAAGTTAAATTTTTTAACATTTTAAGGAAATTAAATTAGAATTCCGACAGTCATGCCTGTATTATCGCCTGCCATGGTCTAGGCCGGACACCATGGTATGGAGCCGGTACCGGATCACATGATATTTGTCTCGGACAGCACATACGATCCAAGGAACCATAACCAAGGCTTCCAAATGATCAAGTTATATTTTTTGGCATTTCATGGGAATTAAATTTGAATTCCGCCAGTCGTGCCTGTATTATCACCTGCCATAGTCCAGGCCGGACGGCTTGGTACGGTGCCAGTACCGGATCGCATGATATTTTTCCAGGGCAGAAAATACGACCCAAGGAACCATAACCAATGCTTTGAAATTAACAAGTTACATTTTTTGGCATTTTATGGCAATTAAACTGGAATTCCGCCAGTCGTGCCTATATTATTGTCTGCCGTAGTTCAGGCCGGATGCCTTGGTACGGAGCCGGTAGCGGATCGCATTATATTTTTCCGGGACATCAAATACGACCCAAGGAACCATAACAACCGCTTCAAAATGATCAAGTTACATTTTTTTGGCATTTTATGGCAATTAAATTGGAATTCCTCAAGTCGTGCCTTTATTATTGCCTGCCATGGTCCAGGCCGGATACCTTGGTACGGAGCCGGTACCGGATCGCATGATATTTGTCCGGGACATCAAATACGACCTTAGGAACCATAACCAACGCTTCGAAATGATCAAATTTCATTTTTTGGCATTTTATGACAATGAAACTGGAAGTTTGTTAGTCTTGCTTGTGTTATCGCCTACCATAGTCCTGGCCAGACGCCTTGGTACGGAGATGGTAACAGATAGCATGATATTTTTCCAAGACATCAAATACGGCCCAAGAAACCATAACCAACACTTCGAAATGATCAAGTTACATTTTTTTGCAATTTATGGCAATTAAAGTGGAATTCCGCCAGTCGTGCCTGTATTATTGCATGCCATGGTCTAGGCCGAACTCCTTGGTACGGAGCTGGTACCGGATCACATGATATTTGTACGGGTCATCAAATAGGACCCAAGGAACAACAACCAACGCTTCGAAATGATCAAGTTAAATTTTTTAACATTTTAAGGAAATTAAATTGGAATTCCGACAGTCATGCCTGTATTATCGCCTGCCATGGTCTAGGCCGGACACCATGGTATGGAGACGGTACCGGTTCGCATGATATTTGTCTCGGATAGCACATACGATCCAACGAACCATAACCAAGGCTTCGAAATGATCAAGTTATATTTTTTGGCATTTTATGGCAATTAAATTTGAATTCCGCTAGTCGTGCCTGTATTATCGCCTGCCATGGTCCAGGCCGGATACCTTGGTACGGAGCCGGTACCGGTTCACATGATTTTTGTCCGGGACATCAAATACGACCTTAGGAACCATAACCAATGCTTCAAAATGATCAAGTTACATTTTTCGGCATTTTATGACAATGAAACTGGAATTTCGCTAGTCATGCCTGTATTATCGCCTGCCATAGTCAGGTCGGACGTCTTGGTACGGAGCCGGTACCAGATAGCATGATACTTGTACGGGACATCAAATACGACCCAAGGAACCATAACCAACGCTTCGAAATGATCAAGTTATATTTTTTGGCATTTTATGGCAATTAAACTAGAATTCCGCCACTTGGGCCTGTATTATCGCCTGCCATGGTCCAGGCCGGACGCCGTGGTACTGAGCCGGTATCCAATAGCATGATATTTCTCCGGGACATCAAATACGACCCAAGAAACCATAACCAACGCTTCGAAATGATCAAGTTACATTTTTTAGCATTTTGTGGAAATTAAACTGGAATTCTGCCAGTCGTGCCTGTATTATCGCCTGCCATGGTCCAGGCCGGACGGCTTGGTGCGGTGCCAGTACCGGATCACATGATATTTTTCCGAGATAGAAAATACGACACAAGGAACCATAACCAACGCTTCGAAATGATCAAGTTACATTTTTTGGCATTCTATGGCAATTAAACTGGAATTCCGCCAGTCGTGCCTATATTATTGTCTACCATAGTTCAGGTCGGATGCCTTGGTACGGAGCCGGTACCGGATTGCAATATATCATTTTGTGGCAATTAAACTGGAATTCTGCCAGTCGTGCCTGTATTATCGCCTGCCATGGTCCAGGCCGGACCGCCTTGATACGGAGCCGGTACCGGATCACATGATATTTGTCCGAGAAATCAAATACGACCCAAGGAACCATAACCATTGCTTCGAAATGATCAAGTTACATTTTTTTTGCATTTTATGGCAATTAAACTGGAATTCCACCAGTCGTGCCTGTATTATCGCCTGCCATGGTCCACACTAGACTCCTTGGTACGAAGCCGGTAATGGATCACATGATATTTGTACAGGATATAAAATACGACCCAAGTAACAACAACCAACGCTTCGAAATGATCAAGTTACATTTTTTTGCATTTTATGGCAATTAAACTGGAATTCCGCCAGTCGTGCCTATATTATTGCGTGCCATGGTCCAGACCGGACGTCTTGATACAAAGTCGGTACCAGGTCACATGATATTTTTCTGGGATATCAAATACGACCCAAGGAACCATAACCAACGCCTCAAAATGATCAAGTTACATTTTTTGGTATTTTATAGTAATTAAACTGAAATTTCGTCAATCGTGCCTGTATTATCGCCTGGCATGGTCCAGGTTGGACGTCTTGGTACGGAGCCGGTACCGGATCGCATAATATTAGTCCGAGACATCACATAAGACCCAAGGAACCATAACCAACACTTTGAAATGATCAAGTTACATTTTTTTGGCATTCTATGGCAATTAAAATGGAATTCCGCCAGTCGTGCCTGTATTATCGCCTGCCATAGTCCAGGTCGGACGTCTTGGTACGGAGCCAATTCCGAATCGCATGATATTTGTCCGGGATAGCAAATAGGACCCAAGGAACTATAACCAATGCTTCGAAATGATCAAGTTACATTTTTTGGTATTTTATGGAAATTAAACTGGAATTCCTCCAGTCATGCCTGTATTATCGCCTGCCATGGTCCAGGCCGGATACATTGGTATGGAGTTAGTACCGGATCACATGATATTTTTCTAAGACATCAAATACGACCTTAGGAACCATAACAACCGCTTCGAAATGATCAAGTTACATTTTTTTGCATCTTATGACAATGAAACTCGAATTCGACCAGTCGTGCCTGTATTATCGCCTGCCATAGTCCAGGAACTCGAATATGACCCAAGTAACCATAACCAACGTTCCAAATGATCAAGTTAATTTTGTGACATTTTATGGCAATTAAACTGGAATTCCGCCAATCTTGTATGTATTATTGCCTGCCATGGTCCAGGCCGGACGGAGCCGGTACCCAATCATATGATATTTCTTCGGACATCAAATACGACCCAAGGAACCATAACCAATGCTTAGAAATGATCAAGTTACATTTTTTGGCATTTTATGGAAATTAAACTAGAATTCCGCCAGTCGTGCCTGTATTACCGTCTGCCATGGTCCAGGCCGGACGCATTGGTACGGAGCCGGTACCGGATTGCATGATATTTTTACGGGAAATAAAATACGACTCAAGGAACCACAACCAACGCTTCGAAATGATCAAGTTACATTTTTTGGCATTTTATGGTAATTCAACTAGAATTCCACTAGTCGTGCCTGTATTATCGCCTGCCATGGTCCAGGCCGGATGCATCGGTATAGAGTCAGTACCAGATCGCATGATATATTTTTGGGACATCAAATACGACCTTAGGAACCATAACCAACGCTTAGAAATGATCAAGTTACATTTTTTGGCATTTTATGGCAATGAAAGTGGAATTCCGCTAGTCGTGGTTGTATTATCGCCTGCCATTGTTCAGGTTGGACGTCTTGGTATGGAGCCAGTACCGGATTCCATTATATTTTTTTGTGACGTCAAATACGACCCATGGAACCACAGCCAATGCTTAGAAATGATCAAGTTACATTTTTTGGCATTTTATGGAAATTAAACTGGAATTCCGCTAGTCGTGCATGTATTATCGCCTGCCATGGTCCAGGCTGGACGACGCCTAGGTACGGAGCCGATACCGGATCACATGATATTTGTACGGGACATCAAATACGACCTTAGGAACCATAACCAACGCTTCGAAATGATCAAGTTACATTTTTTGGCATTTTATGGAAATTAAACTGGAATTCCGCTAGTCGTGCATGTATTATCGCCTGCCATGGTCCAGACCAAACGCCTTGGTACGGAGCTGGTACCAGGTTGCATGATATTTGTCCGGGACATCAAATAGGACCCATGGAACCATAACCAATGCATCGAAATGATCAAGTTACATTTTTTGGCATTTTTTGGCAATTAAACTGGAATTCCGCTAGTCGTGCCGGTATTATCGCCTGCCATGGTCCATGCCGGATGCCGTGGTACTGAGCTAGTACCCGATTGCATGATATTTCTCCGCGACATCAAATACAACCCAATGAACCATAACCAACGCTTCGAAATGATCAAGTTACATTTTTTAGCATTTTGTGGCAATTAAACTGGTATTCAGCCAGTCGTGCCTGTATTATCGCCTGCCATGTCTAGGTCGGATGGCTTGATAAGGAGCCGGTACCGCATCACATGATATTTGTCTGGGACATCAAATACGACCCAAGGAACCATAACAACCGCTTAGAAATGATCAAGTTACATATTTTGGTATTTTATGGCAATTAAACTGCAATTCAAACAATCGTGCATGTATTATCGCCTGCCATGGTCCAGGTCGGACGCCTTGGTATGGATTCGGTACCCGATCACATGATATTTCTCCAGGACATCAAATACGACCCAAGGAACCATAACCAACGTTTAGAAATGATCAAGTTACATTTTTTGGCATTTCATGACAATGAAACTGGAATTCCGCCAGTCGTGCCTATATTATCACCTGCCATGGTCCAGACCAAACGCCTTGGTACGGAGCTGGTACCAGGTTGCATGATATTTGTCCAGGACATCAAATAAGACCCGTGGAACCATAACCAATGCATCGAAATGATCAAGTTACATTTTTTGGCATTTTTTGGCAATTAAACTGGAATTCCGCTAGTCGTTCCTGTATTATCGCCTGCCATGGTCCAGGCCGGACGCCTTGGTACTGAGCTAGTACCCGATTGCATGATATTTCTCCGAGACATCAAATACGACCCAAGGAACCATAACCAACGCTTCAAAATGATCAAGTTACATTTTTTACCATTTTGTGGCAATTAAACTGGTATTCAGCCAGTCGTGCCTGTATTATCGCATGCCATGTCTAGGCCGGATGGCTTGATAAGGAGCCGGTACCGGATCAAATGATATTTTTCCGGAACATCAAATACGACCCAAGGAACCATAACAACCGCTTCGAAATGATCAAGTTACATATTTTGGTATTTTATGGCAATTAAACTGGAATTCCAACAATCGTGCATGTATTATCGCCTGCCATGGTTCAGGCCGGACGCCTTGGTATGAAGCCGGTACCGGATCACATGATATTTCTCCAGGACATGAAATACGACCCAAGGAACCATAACCAACGCTTAGAAATGATAAAGTTACATTTTTTGGCATTTTATGACAATGAAACTGGAATTCCGCCAGTCGTGCCTATATTATCACCTGCCATGGTCCAGGTCGGACGCCTTAGTACGGAGCCGGTATGAGATCACATGATATTTGTCCGGGACATCAAATACAACCTTAGGAACCATAACGAACGCTGCGAAATGATCAAGTTACATTTTTTGGCATTTTATGACAATGAAACTGGAATTTCGCTAGTCGTGCCAGTATTATCGCCTATCATGGTCCAGGCCGAACGCCTTGGTACGGAGCCGGTACCCGATCACATGCTATTTATCTGGGACATGAAATACGACCCAAGGAACCATAAAAAATGCTTAGAAATTATCAAGTTACATTTTTTGGCATTTTATGGAAATTAAACTAGAATTCCGCTAGTCATGCCTGTATTATCGCCTGCCATGGTCCAGGCTGGACGCCTTGGTATGGAGCCTGTATCGGATCACATGATATTGTTCTGGGACCGCAAATACGACCCAAGGAACATTAACCAAGGCATCGAAATGATCAGGTTACATTTTTTGGCATTTTCTGGCAATTTAATTGAAATTCCGCTAGTCGTCCATGTATTATCGCCTGCCATGGTCCACGCCGGACGCATTGGTACGGAGCCGGTACCGGATCCCACGATATTTTTTCGGGACATAAAATATGACCCAAGGAACCATAACCAACACTTCGAAATGATCAAATTACATTTTTTTGGCATTTTATGGCAATTAAACTGGAATTTTGCTAGTCGTGCCTGTATAATCGCCCGCCATGGTCCCGGCCAGACGCCTTGGTATGGAGTCGGTACCCGATCGCAAGATATTTCTCCGGGACATAAAATACGACCCAAGGAACCATAACCAACACTTCAAAATGATCAAGTTACATTTTTTGGCATTCTGTGGCAATTAGACTGGAATTCCGCTAGTCGTGCATGTATTATTGCCTGCCGTGGTCCATGCCGGACGCCTTGGTACAGAGCCGTTACCCGATCATATGATATTTCTCCAGACATCAAATACGACCCAAGGAACCATAACCAACGCTTAGAAATGATCAAGTTACATTTTTTGGCATTTTATGGAAATTAAACTGGAATTCCAAATATCGCGCATGTATTATTGCCTGCCATGGTCCAAGCCGGACGCCTTGGTACGGAGCCGGTACCCGATCACATGATATTTCTCCGGGACTTCAAATATGACCCAAGGAACCATAACCAACGCTTAGAAATGATCAGATTAATTTTTTGGCATTTTATGGAAATCAAACTAGAATTCTGCCAGTCGTGCCTGTATTATTGCCTGCCATGGTCCAAGCCGGACGCCTTGGTGCGGATACGGTACCAGATTGCATGTTATTTTTACGGGACATCAAATACGACCCAAGGAACCACAACCAACGCTTCCAAATGATCAAGTTACTTTTTTTGGCATTTTATGGCAATTAAACTATAATTCCGCTAGTCGAGCCTGTATTATCGCTTGCCATGGTCCAAGCCGCACGCCTTTGTACAGAGCCGATACCGGATCGCATGATATTTTTTTGGGACTGCAAATACGACCCAAGGAACCATAACCAAGGCTTTGAAATGATCAAGTTATATTTTTTGGTATTTTATGGCAATTAAATTGGAATTCTGCCAGTCATGCCACTATTATCGCCTGCCATGGTCCAGGCCGGATGCCTTGATACGAAGCCGGTACCGAATCGCATGATATTTTTCCGGGAAATCAAATACGACCTTATGAACCATAACCAACGCTTCAAAATGATCAAGTTACATTTTTTGGCAATTTATGACAATGAAACTCGAATTCCGCCAGTCGTGCCTGTATTATCGCCTGCCATGGTCCAAGTCGGAGGCCTTGGTACGAAGCCGGTACCAGATCCCATGATATTTGTTTGGGACATCAAATACGACCTTAGGAACCATAACCAACGCTTCGAAATGATCAAGTTACATTTTTTGGCATTTTATGACAATGAAACTGGAATTCTGCTAGTCGTGCCTGTATTATCGCCTGCCATGGTCCAGGCCGAACGCCTTGGTACGGAGCTGGTACCCGATCACATGATATTTCTCCGGGACATCAAATACGACCCAAGGAACCATAACCAATGCTTAGAAATAATAATGTTACATTTTATGGAATTCTTCCAGTCGTGCCTGTATAATCGCCTGCCATGGTCCAGGCCGGACGCCTTGGTTCGGAGCCAATACCCGATCGCATGATATTTCACCGGGACATGAAAAACGACCCAAGGAACCATAACCAAGGCTTCAAAATGATCAAGTTACATTTTTGGGCATTTTATGGCAATTAAATTGGAATTCCGCCAGTCGTGCTTGTATTATCGCCTGCCATGTTCCAGGCCAGATGCCTTGGTACAGAGCCAGTACCGAATAGCATGATATTTTTCCGGGACATCAAATACGAAATTAGGAACCATAAAGAACGATTTGAAATGATCAAGTTACATTTTTTGGTATTTTATGACAATAAAATTGGAATTCCGCTAGTCGTGCCTATATAATCGCCTGCCATGGTCCAGGCCGGACGCCTTGGCACGGAGCCGGTACCGGATTGCATGATATTTGTCCGGGACATCAAACACGACTCAAGGAACCATAACCAATGCTTCCAAAAGATCAATTTACAATTTTTGGCATTTTATGGCAATTAAACTAGAACTCCGCCAGTCGTGCCTATATTATTGTCTGCCATGGTTCAGGTCGGACGCCTTGGTACGGAGCCGGTACCAGATCGCATGAGATTTTTCCAGGACATCAAATACGACCCAAGGAACCATAACCAACACTTTGAAATGATCAAGTTATGTTTTTTGGCATTTTATGGCAATTAAACAGGAATTCCGCCAATCCTGCCTGTATTATCGCCTGCCATGGTCCAGGCCAGACGCCTTGGTACGGAGTCGCTACTGTATCGCATGATATTTGTCCGAGACATCAAATGAGACACAAGGAACCATTACCAGCGCTTCAAAATGATCAAGTTATGTTTTTTGGCATTTTATGGCAATTAAACTGGAATTCCGCCAATCCTGCATGTATTATCGCCTGCCATGGTCCAGGCCAGACGCCTTGGTACGGAGCCGCTACTGGATCGCATGATATTTGTCCGAGACATCAAATGCGACACAAGAAACCATTACCAGTGCTTCAAAATGATCAAGTTACATTTTTTGGTATTTTATGGCAATTAAAGTGGAAGTCCGCCAGTCGTGCCTGTATTATCGCCTGCCATGGTCCAGGCCGGACGCCTTGGTACGGAGACGGTACCGGATAGAATGATATTTTTCTGGGACATCCAATACGACCCAAGGAACCATAACCAATGCTTCGAAATGATCAAGCTACATTTTTTGGCATTTTATGGCAATTAAACTGGTATTCCGCCAGTCGTGCCTATATTATCACCTGCCATGGTCTAGGCCAGACGCCTTGGTAGAGAGCCGATACGGGATAATATGATATTTTTCCAGGACATCAAATACGACCCAAGGAACCATAACCAATGCTTCGAAAGGATCAAGTTACATTTTTTGGCATTTTATGGCAATTAAACTGGAATTCCGCCAATCATGGTTGTATTATCGCATGCCATGGTCCATGCCAGACGCCTTGGTACGGAGCTGGTACCGGATAGCATGATATTTTTCCGGGACATCAAATACGACCCAAGGAACCATAACCGATGATTCGAAATGATAAAGTTACATATTTTGGCATCTTATGGCAATTAAACTGGGATTCCGCCAGTCGTGCCTGTATTATCCCCTGCCATTGTCCAGGTCGGACGCCTTGGTACGGAACCTGTACCGGATTGCATATTATTTTTATGGGACATCAAATACGACCCAAAGAACCATAACCAACGCTTCGAAATGATCTAGTTAAATGTTTTGGCATTTTATGGAAATTAACCTGGAATTTCGCTAGTCGTGCCTGTATTATCGCTTGCCATTATCCAGGTCGGACGCCTTGGTAAGGAGCCGGTACCGGATCGCATGATATTTATCCGGGACATAAAATATGACCCAAGGAATTATAACCAACGTGTCATAGTGATTAAGTTACATTTTTTGGCATTTTATGGCAATTAAACTCGGATTCCACCAGTCGTGCCTATATTATCGCCTGCCATGGTCCAGGCCAGAGGCCTAGGTACAGAGCCGATACCGGATCGCATGATATTTGTCCGGGACATCAAATATGACCTTAGGAACCATAACCCACACTTCAAAATGATCAAGTTACATTTTTTGGCATTTTATGACAATGAAACTCGAATTCCGCCAATTGTGCCAGTATTATCGCCTGCCATGGTCCAGACCGAACGCCTTGGTACGGAGCCAGTGCCGGTCAAATACGACCCATGGAACCATAACCAATGCTTTGAAATGATCAAGTTACATTTTTTGGCATTTTATGGCAATTAAACTGGAATTTCGCTAGTCGTGCCTGTATTATCGCCTACCATGGTCCAAGCTGGACGCCTTGGTACGGAGCCGGTACCGGATTGCATCATATTTGTTCGGGACATCAGATACGACATCAGGAACCATAACCAACGGTTGGAAATGATCAAGTTACATTTTTTTGCATTTTATGACAACGAAACTGGAATTCCCCTAGTCGTCCCTCTATTATCGCCTGCCATGGTCCTAGTCGGACACCTTGGTACGGAGCCGGTACCGAATAGCATGTTATTTGTCCGGGACATGAAATACGACCCAAGGAACCATAACCAACACTTCAAAATGATCAAGTTACTTTTTTTTGCATTTTATGGCAATTAAACTGGAATTCCGCCAGTCGTGCCTGTATTATCGCCTGCCATGGTCCAGGTCGGACGCCTTGGTATGGAGCCGTTACCAGATAGCATGATATTTTTCCGGAACATCAAATACGACCCAAGAAACCACAACCAATGCTTTGAAATTATCAAGTTACGTTATTTGGGATTTATTGCAATTAAACACGAATTCCGCTAGTCGTGCCTGTATTATCACCTGCCATGGTCCAAGCCGGACGCCTTGGTACGAAACCGGTACTGAATCGCATGATATTTGTTCGGGACATCAAATACGACCCAAGGAACCATAACCAACGCTTAAAAATGATCAAGTTACATTTTTTGGCATTTTATGACAATGAAACTCGAATTCCGCCAACTGTGCCAGTATTATCGCCTGCCATGGTCCAGACCGAACCCCTTGGTACGGAGCCAGTGCCGGTCATATACGACCTATGGAACCATAACCAATGCTTTGAAATGATCAAGTTACATTTTTTGGCATTTTATGGCAATTAAACAGGAATTTCGCTAGTCGTGCCTATATTATCGCCTGCCATGGTCCAAGCTGGACGCCTTGGTACGGAGCTGGTACCGGATTGCATGATATTTGTTGAGGACATTAAATACGACATTAGGAACCATAACCAACGGTTGGAAATGATCAAGTTACATTTTTTGGCATTTTATGACAATGAAACTGGAATTCCCCTAGTCGTCCCTCTATTATCGCCTGCCATGGTCCATGTCGGACACCTTGGTACGGAGCCGGTACCAAATAGCATATTATTTGTCCGGGACATGAAATACGACCCAAGGAACCATAACCAACGCTTCGAAATGATCAAGTTACTTTTTTTTGCATTTTATGGCAATTAAACTGGAATTCCGCCAGTCGTGCCTGTATTATCGCCTGCCATGGTCCAGGCCAGACGCCTTGGTATGGAGCCGTTACCAGATAGCATGATATTTTTCCAGGACATCAAATACGACCCAAGGAACCACAACCAATGCTTTGAAATTATCAAGTTACGTTATTTGGGATTTATGGCACTTAAACACGAATTCCGCTAGTCGTGCCTTTATTATCACCTGCCATGGTCCAACCCGGACGCCTTGGTACGAAGACGATACTGAATCACATGATATTTGTTCGGGACATCAAATATGACCAAAGGAACCATAACCAACGCTTAAAAATGTTCAAGTTAAATTTTTTGGCTTTTTATAGAAATTAAACTAGAATTCCGCGTTGTGCATGTATTATCGCCTGCCATGATCCAGGCCGGACGCCTTGGTACGGAGACGATACCGTATAGCATGATATTATTCCGGGACATCAAAATACGACCCAAGGAACCATAACAAACGCTTCGAAATGATGAATTTACATTTTTTGGCATTTTATTGAAATTAAACTGGGATTCTGCTAGTCGTGCTTGTATTATCGACTGCCATGGTCCAGGCCGGACGCCTTGGTACGGATCCGGTACCGGATAATATGATATTTATCCGGGACATCAAATACGACCCAAGGAACCATAACCAACGCTTCGAAATGATCAAGTTACATTTTTTGCATTTTGTGGCAATTAAACTGGAATTCCACCAATCGTGCCTGTATTATCGCCTGCCATGGTCCAGGCCGGACGCCTTGGTATGGTGCCAGTACCGGATAGCATGATATTTCTCCGGGACATCAAATACGACCCAAGGAACCATAACCAACACTTAGAAATGATCAAGCTACATTTTTTGGCATTTTATGGCAATGAAACTGGAATTCCGCTAGTCGTGGTTGTATTATCGCCTGCCATTGTCCAGGTCTGACGCCTTGGTATGGAGCCTGTACCGGATTCCAGGATATTTTTCTGGGACATCAAATACGACCAATGAACCATAACCAACGCTTCGAAATGATCTAGTTAAATGGAATGTTTGATCTCAATACCTGTCGCAACCAGCTTTGACATAATGCATGCAGAGACAAAGGATTTCAAGATCCAACTTCTTATCACCTGATCAAGAAACAAGCCTGTGAGAATATTTCATATTCTTTTATATCGGAGAGCATCAAGTTTCAGTCTAAAGTCAATAAAGGAAGCAAGTCAATAATCAACAACAAGACTCTAGATGACATTTAGATAGGAATTTTT
>ML361937.1:0-113067 GCA_005239505.1 Nicotiana paniculata | reverse complement strand
AAAACACCATACGAACTTAGTCGAACCTTCGAATCACTCAAAATAACATCAAAACACCAATTTACACCCGGATCCAAGCCTAATGGACTTTGAAATTTCTAAATTCTACAAAGACGTCGAAACATATCAAATCACGTCCGAATGACCTCAAATTTTACACACAAGTAAAAAATGACACCACGAACCTATTCCAACTTCCAAAAATCCAATCCGAACCCGATATCAAAATTTCCACTGCCGACCAAGATCACCAAAATTCCAACTTTCACCAATTCAAACCTAATTCTACTACGGACTTCTAAATCACATTTCGGACGCGCTCCTAAGTCAAAAATCGCCTAACGGAGATAACGTAACCATCAAAATTCAAATTCGAGGTCGTTCACATACAAGTTGACATCCGATCGACTTTTCCAACTTAAGCTTCCAATTAAAAGACTAAGTGTCTCAATTCACTTCGGAAACCAAAACGAACCATCCCGACGAGTCACAATAGCAGAAATAGATATTGGGAAAGCAGTTAATAAGGGATCGGGGTTATAACTTCAAGACGAACGGCCTGGGCGTCACATCCTCCCCTCTTAAAACAATCGTTCATCCTCAAACGAGTATAGAGGCATACTTGAAGTTGTGAGAAGATGAGCAACGGCTGCGCGTATCCTGCTTGGTCTCCCAAGTCGCCTCATCGACTGGCTGACCCCTCCACTGAACCTTTACTGAAGTAATGTTCTTTGACCTGCCTATCCAAAATAGCCACTAGCTCCTCGACATAAGATAGATCATTGTCTAGCTGGACTGAGCTGAAATCTAATACATGAGTCGGATCACCGTGATACTTCCGAATCATAGAAACGTGGAATACCGGATAAAACTCTGCTAGGATGGGAGGTAAGGGAATCTCATAGGCAACATCCCCAACACGCCGCAACACCTCAAAATGACCAATGTGCCTTGGGCTCAACTTGCCCTCTTCCCGAACCTCATAACGCCCTTCAGAGGCGATACCCGAAGCAAGACCCACTCTCCAACCATAAATGCTACATCGCGAACCTTCTGGTCCGCATAACTCTTCTGTCTGGACTGGGCTGTGCGAAGTCTATCCTAATTACCTTCACCTTATCCAGGGCATACTGGACCAAGTCTGTACCCAATAATCGAGCCTCGCTCGGCTCGAACCAACCCACTATGGACCGACACCGCCTAACATACATAGCCTTATACGGTGCCATCTGAATGTTGGACTGATAATTGTTGTTGTAGGAAAACTCCACAAGTGGCAGAACTGGTCTCATGACCCTCCAAACTCTATCACACATGCACAGAGCATATCCTCTAGAATCTGAATAGTGCGCTCGGACTGCCTGTCTGTCTGAGGGTGAAATATTGTGCTCAGCTCCACTCTAGTACCCAACTCATGTTGTAAGGCTCTCTAGAACTGTGATGTAAACTGCGTACCCGGTCAGAGATAATAGACACTGGTACACCATGAAGCCTGACAATCTCACGGATGTAGATTCGAGCCATCTGCTCGAAAGAATATGTAGTCATCACTGGAAGGAAATGAGTTGTCTTGGTCAACCTGTTCACAATCACCCAAATAGCGTCGAACTTTCTCGAAGTCCATGGGAGACCAACTACGAAATCCATGGTGATCCGCTCCCACTTCCACTCTGGGATCTCTAGCCTCTAAAGCAAGGCACCCGGTCTCTGATGCTCGTACTTAACCTACTGACAGTTGAGACACCGAGCCACAAACCCAACTATATCCTTCTTCATTCTCCTCCACCAATAGTGTTGTCTCAAATCCTGATACATCTTCGTGGCACCCAGGTGGATGGAATATTGCGAGTTGTGGACCTCCTCAAGAATCAAATCCCTAAGCCCATCCACATTGGGCACACATATCCGATCCTGCATCCACACGCCATCATCACTAACAGTCACATATCTAGCATCACCTCACCGAACCCTGTCCCGAAGGACGAGTAGATAGGGGTCATCATACTGACGCTCCCTGATACGATCATAAAGAGAAGACCATGAGACCACGCAAGCCAACACTCGACTCGGCTTAGAAACATCCTATCTCACAAATTGGCTGGCTAAGGCCTGAACATCCAATGCTAAGGGTCTCTCTCCTGATGGAAGATATGCTAAACTCTCCAAACTCTCGGCCCTGCGACCTAAAGCATCGGCCACCACATTGGCCTTCCCTGGGTGGTACAAATGGTGATGTCATAATCCTTAAGTAGCTCCAACCACCTCCGCTGATGAAAGTTAAGATCCTTTTGCTTGAACAAGTGCTTCAAACTCCGGTGATCTGTGTAGATCTCACAAGGCACACCGTACAAATAGTGCCGCCAAATCTTCAGGGCGTGAACAATAGATACTAACTCAAGATTGTGGATAGGATAGTTCTTCTCATCCACCTTCAACTGTCCTGACGTGTAGGCAATCACCCTACCGCCCTGCATCAACACCGCACTAAGACCAAACCGTGAAGCATCACAATATACGGTGCAAGACCTCAAACCTGTAGGCAATACCAATACTGGGGTTGTAGTCAAAGTTGTCTTGAGCTTCTGAAAGCTCTCCTCACACTCCTTCGTCCACCTGAACGGAGCACCCTTCTGGGTCATCCTGGTCATAGGTGCTGCAATAGATGAGAATCCCTCTATGAAACGACGGTAATACACCGCCAAACCAAGAAAACTGTGAAGCTACATAGCTGATGAAGGTCTAGGCCAACTCTGCACTGCTTCCACCTTTTTCGGATCTACCTTGATCCCATCATTCGATACCACATGACCCAAGAACGCCACTGAGTCTAGCCAAAACTCACACTTAGAAAATTTTGCATACAATCTCTTCTCCTTCAAAGTCTGAGAAATAGTCCTCAGGTGTTTCTCATGATCTCCTCGAGTCCGGGAGTACACTAGGATGTCGTCAATAAACACAATGACGAAGGAGTCAAGATAAGGCCGGAACACACTGTGCATCAAATGCATAAAGGTTGTTGGGGCATTGGTCAGCCCAAAAGACATGACAAGAAACTCATAGTGACCATATCTGGTCCTGAAAGCAGTCTTCGGGATATCCGGCTCCCGAATCTTCAACTGGTGATAGCTTAAATGCAAGTCAATCTTGGAAAACATCCTAGCACCCTATAGCTGATCAAATAAGCCCTCAATGCAGGGAAAGGGTACCTGTTCTTCACTGTAACCTTGTTCAGCTGGCGATAATCAATACACAAACGTATAGAACCACCCTTCTTCTTCACAAACAAAACCGGAGCACCCCAAGGTGACACACTAGGCCGAATGAAGCCATTATCAAGAAAATCCTGAAACTGCCCCTTCAACTCAGGATGAGCCATACGGTATGGAAGAATTGAGATGGGTTGAGTGCCCGACAACAAATCATTGCCAAAATCAATATCTCTGTCGGGTGGCATGCCCGGAAGGTCAGATGGAAACACATCTGGGAAATCACTCACTACTGGAACTGACTCAATTGTAGGGGTATCAATATTGACATCTCTCACATAGGCCAAATACGCATCACAGCCCTTCTCAACCATTCGTTGAGCCTTAAGAAATGAAATAACTCTGCGGGGTGTATACTCTAAGGTACCCCTCCACTCTAATCGCAGTAAGCCTGGCATATCCAATGTTACGGTCTTAGCGTGACAATCAAGAATAGCATAATGGGATGACAACCAGTCCATGCGCAAGATAACATCAAAATCTACCATGCAGAGCAATAATAAATCGGCTCTGGTCTCAAAACCACTAAGAGAAATCAAACACGACCGATATACGCGGTCCACAACAAGAGAATCCCCCACAAGAGTAGACACATAAATAGGGTAACTCAAAGAATCCCGAGATACGCCCAAATGTGGAGCAAAATAAGAGGACACATATGAATATGTAGAATCTAGGTCAAATAATAGAGTCGGAATCAACTGCCTTTGAACGAGCCGAAAGAGCATAATACCTGGCTTGGCCTCCCCCTCTAGGGAGACCTCGACCTCCCCTACCTCCACCTCGAGCTAGCTGAGTAGGTGGGGCAGCAGCTGGTACTGGAAGCATGGATGGAGGACCCGGTGGAGCACGTGGTGGCTGAGGAACCTGTGGAGGTGCACCCCTCTTAAGTTTGGGGCAATCCCTCACCATATGGCGAGTATCACCACACTCAAAACAACCCCTCAGAGGACACGACTGCTGTGACTAGCTCAGGACAGGTTTGCTAGGATGGCCGCTAATAGCACCTTGAGCAGGAGGTGCACTAGATACTGGCAACACATACTAAGGCTCTTGAGGCCTAGAAGGGGTTGGAACACCGCTGGCTGCTGGAAGAGCTGAATGAACAGGGCGACTCACATAACCCCTACCATGGAGAGTTGTTGAGGCATGAGCTCTAGAATAATAACCAGTCTCTCGAGACCTATTGGCCTTTCTCTCCTCTCTGTTTCGGGCAAGCATTCCCTCCACTCTCCTGGAAATACTCACGACCTACTGATAAGAGATATCCATCTCCAACTCCCTGGCCATACTGGTCCTGATACTGGGGTGGAGTCTCTCAATAAAGTGACAAACCCTCTCCCGAACTGTGGCAACCAAGGCTGGTGCATGTTGGGCCAACTCATTGAAATGGACTGAACACTCTAACACAGTCATAGAACCCTGGCGCAGCTGCTCAAACTCCATACACCATGCATCCCTAAGGCTCTGAGGAACATACTCTATTAGAAACATATCCAAGAACCGAGTCTATGTGAGTGAGTTTGCCTCGTCCGGACTACTCAGCTCATAAGCATGCCACCACTGATAGGATTCTCCTCTAAGATGGAAAGTGGTGAAAGAAACCCCACTCGTCTCCGCTACGCCCATAGTACGAAGGATACGATGACACTCCTCCAGAAAACCCTGATCATCATCTGAAGCTAGTCCGCTCAACTAGGTGGGTGGTACTTCTTGTACCTATCAAGTCTGAGCTGCTCTGCCTCAGAAGCAGCTACCCTGGTCTCATGCTGAACTGGAGCTATCGGCGGCATATGAATGAACTCTGGGGCCTGATCAACCTGGACCCTCTGTTCAGGAGTACAAGCTGCGGAGGTTTGTGCTCCTCCCCTGGTCTAAGATGTGGAGGGAGCTAGTGGGATCAATCCAGCCTCAGCTAAGGTGTTGAACATGCTCATGGACTGGGCTAGAGTCTCCTAGAGGGCTGGTGCGACAATAAGAACCTCTGGTGCCTGTCCTCCAGCTGGAGCTGCTGGGAGCTACGCAGCTCATGCGGGTGCTCTGGCTACACCGCGTGGTCGTCCTCTACCCCGGCCCAGGCCTTCCAGCAGCTTTAGTAGGGGGCTCGGTGCCTAATCGTCAGATCTCATGATACGGGTCCTCACCATCTGTGAGAAAGAACTGAATAGAAATTTTTTTAGAATTTGATCTCAATAACTCGCACGACAAGGAAATCAAAGAAGTATGATTGTTCCTAACAGTTCCATATCCTCCCAAAGATAAGTACAGACATCTCCGAATTGATCCGTGAGACTCTAATAGACCGGCTTGTGACTAACGATACCTATGAACCTAGAGCTATGATACCAACTTGTCACGACCCAATTTCCCTCTCCGTGAGTTGTCGTGACGGCACCTAGTCTCTACGACTAAGTAACCCTAACACTTTGCGGAAATGAAACAAAAGCATGAACATTAACTACTAGTAGTAACTAATATTTAATAAGCAACCGAATGCCACTCGGGTATATACAATTATCACTTCTGACATGTACAAAACAATTCCCAAAACCCGGAACACCGCAAGTCACAAGCTACTAAGGAGACTTAACTGTTTTATACATCTTTTCTCCATAAAGAAAGAAAAATGAACATGAGGGGACAGAGGGGGACTCCGAGGATATGCGGGCAGATGTACCTTGAAGTCTCCAATAAGCAGTTGCGACTGCACTAGCGATGAGGCTGGTAAGATGTACCTAGATCTGCACACGAAAAACATGTGCAGAAAAGGGAGTGAGTACACCACAATGGTACCTAGTAAGTGCCAATCCTAACCTCGGGCGAGTAGTGACTAGGTGAGGTCAGGGCTCTACATATATATAAATAATATAGCAAGACCAGAATGAAATATCATAGTATAATAAAGAATGGAATTGAACCGGGAAGAAATCATAGAAAACGCAACAACTCGTACAAAACAAAATGCAACTGGAGATCTCTCGAGATACAGTCTCGTAGTCCAAACGTAAATGTGTAGGGGGATCTCCCGGAATACCGTTCCGTAGTCCCAAAGTAAATATGCAAGACAGGGGGATCCCTCGAAATACCCATCCCAAAGTAAATATGCAGTACAAGGGGATCTACCGGAATACCGTTCTGTAGTCCCAAAGTAAATATGCAGCCAAACAATAGAATTCAATAGTTACGATAAGAAATCTTACAATTCAATCTAAGTAAAAGTTAAGGAAAACAGGTAAATTCACTAAACATGTTGCACGTAGTTCAAGTAAACATTTAAGGCAAGTAGGCATGTTATTATCGTCTAGCAGGATACTACACATGCTGATAAGACTCAAATAAGAAGGAAAAACAGGGAATTTCTTAGTAGAAAACAGGTTTTTACAATAACTATCCCTCACATATCAAAATAGTACCAATCCTAAGGGGAGTTTCCCCACACCAGGTTAGGCAAGCCACTTACCTCGAACCAAGCTCAAATCAATCCGAAATAATTCTCTTTCCACGAACATCCGACTCCGAATATCCCAAATCTAGCCAAAACCAATTACATAACATAAATATAACTACAAGAAACTAATCTAGCGAACGAAATCAAAGTTAAAGCAAGAAATTAGAAAATCGCTGAAAACGCCTCCCCCGGCCCACGTCTTAGCAATGGGTAAAAGTTATCAAATATAAACACACATTCTCTCACGAGTCTAACCATACCAAATTTTCTCAAATACGATACCAAAATCCCGATCAAAAGTCCAAAATTCGGCCTAAGGACTTTTCCCAATTTTTCCCCAACTTTCCACTCCAAACCACTAATTTAATGATGAAATTAAAGACGAAATCATGGGAATCAACAAAAACTAGGTAAGAATCACTAACCCCAAACACCCACGCAAGAATCTCTCCAAAAATCGCCTTCTACCGAGCTCCCAATTCAATTTTGTGATATGAACTCAAAACCCTCAATTTGAACCTGTAATCTGCCCAGTTAAGCACATGCGGTTACTTAACCACTTATGCGGCTAGAGCTCAGCACCTACGAATTTTCATTAAATATCCAGACTCCACACCTGCGCTCATAGATCCGAATCTGTGGAAGCGCTTCTGCGCTAACTCGTCCGCTTCTGCGGAACTTGGTTTCCTCCCAATAAATCCGCATCTGCGATCAGTCTTTCACAGATGCGGCTCTGCTTCTGCGGTTTACTCGTCGCATCTGCGACCCTTGGCCTTCATACCTAAAAATGCATCTGCGACCTCATACTCTCTTCTGCGGGGCCGCACCTGCGGACTTCCCACCGCAGGTGAGGAAACACCAGAACCAGCAAACTTCAGATTATGCTCAAGTCCAAATTTTCATCTTTTAAGCACCTGAAACTCACCCGAGCCCCCCGGGACCTCAACCAAGCATAACAACCAATCCTAAAACACCATAGGAACTTAGTAGAACCTTCGAATCACTCTAAATAACATCAAAACACCAATTTACACCCGGATCCAAGCCTAATGAACTGTGAAATTTCTAAATTCTACAAAAAACGTTGAAACATATCAAATCACGTCCGAATGACCTCAAAATTTACACACAAGTCAAAAATGACACCATGAACCTACTCCAACTTCCAAAAATCCAATCCGAACCCTATATCAAAATTTCCACTATCGACCGAAATCGCCAAAATTTCAACTTTTGCCAATTCAAGCCTATTTCTACTACAGACCTCAAAATCACATTCCTAACGCGCTCATAATTCCAAAATCACCTAACAGAGCTAACATAACCATAAAAATTCAAATCCGAGGTCGTTTACACACAAGTCGACATCTGGTCGACTTTTCCAACTTAAGCTTCCAATTAAGAGATTAAGTGTCTCAATTCACTCCGAAAACCAAAACGAACCCTCCCGACGAGTCACAATAGCAGAAATAGATATAGGGCAAGCAGTTAATAAGGAATCGGGGATATAACTCTCAAGACGACCGGCCAGGTCGTAACATCAAGGCTGAAGGTCACTACAGTATTATGGGAATTTTCTATAGACGGATGGATAAAGGTGAACATGGATGGTACTACTAGGGGAAATCTGGGCAAGAGTGCAATAGGTTTTTGCTTAAGGGACAATCATGGGGATGTTATACATGCACATGGGCAGGAAATTAATGGACAACCAATACTGAAGCGGAGACATTGGCAATACTTGAAGCACTCAGGTATTGTAAGCAGAACCACATTTCTCATATATGGTTGCAAACAAACTATTTGTTATTGAAAAATTTCATTGAGGGGACCTTGAGTATAGCATGGGGAATAGTGTAATATGTGGAGAAAATATGGAGATTAATGGAGATGTGTAATTCCAGTATAGCACATATATTTATAGAAGACAACAAATTGGTTGATCACCTAGCAAATTATGCAATGGGCAGTGGTCCTATTGAGCGGAATTCATTCTCTCAACTGGACATCATAGGTAGAAAGATTGTGAATGATGATAAGCTACAATGTCCCTGTTTAAGGATAAGAGTTGCAAGAGGTTAAAAGGGGATGAGATGAAGAGCACAATGGAGGAGGAGATGACTGTTACTACATGATTCCACCTTATTCAAATCCTTATGGAGGAGAGCATGGTGGATATGGTTTTTACTAACTTTGTATTCTTTTTTTGCAGGAAAAGATATTGTCTCCATGCCTCGTCTCTTGATACAAGTTCAATGGGTGGTATTAAACTTAGTACTCATTCCCTTGAATGAGTATTGAGGGCAAGCACATGCATGGAAACAAAAATAGAAGCAAGGATCATAGTGTTGATTCTAAAGTTTGGCTATTTTAGTTGGACCTACTATACAAGGTAAGAGCTGAACTTGTTTTGTGTTTATATTATATCCATCATGGGACATTGTACTTGCATCCATTCTCTCATATTTGTAACACAAGAATGGATTACTGTCCAGTTTTTTGGTCATGGTCATCACTTGGTGTACATGTTTTTGCGAGGAGTAATAAGGTTACTGGATGCATTATCGATTGACAAACCAATTTATTTTAGTACACTACCTTGCAATTGACTTTGTGCATCAAACTCAACAAATTGCAACTGGAATTCACACGCAATTTTGTATCAACAATGTGTGCCCGTTATTGCTTCAACTTGCTGGACACTGGAATTAGCGTATGCCACTGCTGTTGTTGTTGGTACTACTAGAATGGGATTATTACTCAAATACGTCGGTCAAACAGGATGAGAAATGAAGTCTCGCACCTTAATGAGTATTTGCACACTTGGACTATATGGAATCACAAGAACATTGACCTTACATGGCTAGTTTTTATTCATCCTTTTTACTATTTTTGTAGCTCAATAATCGCATTCATTCATAGGATAAATTGTGCTACTAATTTTGAGCACCACTTGCTCAATATTGGTAATAGGTATTATGTATTCTACAAAGTTTATTACATTTAATTTTTGTAAGATCTCATGGTACTTGGTTTTTACAAAGGTATTATGTATTCTACTAGCCATACGCACCATGCCTAGTTGATTTTGTTAAAAAATGAAAGCGATTTAAAAACGAAAACTAACTAAACAGGATGTTTTAAAGGAGAACGGCAAAAATGTTATATATATATATATATATATATATATATATATATATATATATATATATATATATATATATATATATATATAAAATGACATTAACGATGATGGCTAATTTTGGATAGCCAACTATAAAAATGGCTATGCCGTTTCATTTTGACCAATTTACTGGTGGCCAAACCTTGGTAACAGGTAGGGTGACAAAAGGGCGGGTTGAGCTAAATTCGGGCGGGTCAAGATGGGTTAGGTCAATAAATGAGTCATTGTCCAACCCAGCCCAAAATGTACTTGGGTTAAGATGGGCTAAATAATGAGTCGTAGCCCAACCCACTCAACTTGATCCATGTTTTAAAATCATGCTCATCTTGCATAAACAAGCCTTTTACCTTTTATACACCTATGTATAAAAAGTAAATAAATACTATTTACATTTTGAGAATCAAAATATATTTTCATAAATAACAAATTAGTATTTAAAATATGTAAGTTGAAAAATATTTTGCGGGTGACCGATGGAGGTTGGGGTGGGTGGGTGGTGCAGAAAAACGAAAAAATAGAAAATTAAAAATATTAAAAAAAAGGTAAAAAAGAAAATTTTGAGGGGGTTTGCGGGGGTGGTGGATGCAGAAAAATGAAAAAAATAGAACACAGAAAATACAAAAAAAAATTTTTGAGGAGTTTTGCGGGGGGATGGGTGGTGTAGAAAAACAAAAAATAGAAAACAGAAAATTAAAAATATAAAAAAAGCGTAAAAAAATTTGAGGGGTTTTATGGGGTGGGGGGTGGTTGGGGTTGAGATGGATGGGTGGTGCATGAAAACGAAAAAACATAAAACATAAAATTGAAAACACAAAAAAAAAGAATTTTTTTAGGGGGTTTGCAGGGTGGGGGGGTGTTGTATAGAAAAACGAAACACAAATTTGAAAATACAAAAAAAAAAAAGTCAAATTGGGAAACTAAGTAAATTTCTAAATAAGTTGGGTTGACATCCCTTTATTTTGAGTGTGCTTCATGGCTTGTATTTGGGCTACTTCATGACTTGTATTTGGGCTACTTCATGGATCAGAATGGTCTATAAAAAATAGGGATTTTTTCATTCCTATATAATATTTGAAACTTTATTACCCTTAATGTCCATGTTTAGTTAATTACCCAGCATAAACAAGTTTTGCTTACAAAATATATACAATCCACCTTAAAATGCTCCCAAATCCATTATTTATGCCTTCAATCAAGGGATTTAGTAACACCCTTTTTTTTTCTCCTAGCCAACATGTGCTTTCATCCCCCACCGCTAACACTGCTCCTCTTCACACCAACCCTCGTCTTTTCTTTAAAATATTGCTTTGTTTTTGTGTTACTTTATTTTTCTTCTACATGCATCTCTAAATTTTGCACTAATTTCTATTTTGACAGTTTATCGTATTGAATAACTTATTTTGGTTTCCTATCACTATAATTAATAGGTGTAAATTTAACGAATCGTAGCATATTATTTACTACTAGTGTTCTCTTTTTGATGTTACTAACTTACTTGCTTTGGTTTCTTAATGAACCTAACAATATACTACGGATTACTAATTTCTTACATGGTAAGCATATAAAAATGAGGTTTATATTTAACTGAACATGGTAACTGAAAAAGCTTTGTGGTAGAATGATTTTTAGTACCAACTAAGATGTCGACAAGTGAGTCGTATATATAAATATACAGTTAAAGCGAAAGCAATAAATCCAAGTAAACCTAGAATTAACCTTTATAGAACGAAAATCAATAAGCTACATATTGAAGTTACTAAGTCCATAGCCTTTTAGCTACATCCATCTCTCTCTATTTGTTTAATTTCAAAAAGAGTTTAATACACCTCTTAAGAATGACATGGGATAGCCTTGATTTTAAAAGTATTTGTTTAAACTAGCCTTTATCTCTTTTCTATAATCTGGAGATTTTTCCAGCTATTTTCTGTTGGATCATACTTAATACCTACAATATACACTTATTTACAACTAATCTACAAATTTTATACATTATTTCTACACAGTTAAATACAACTACAATATCATACAACTTATATACAATTTTATATAAATTTTATACAATATGTCTTTTGTATATTTTATATATGATTTATACATAGTAAAAATAAATTTCATACAACTAATTATATATTATACAACTTATCTACAACTTTCATACATTATTTCTACCCAGTTATATATAACTACAATATCATACAACTTAAATATAATTTTTGTACAATATTGTTCAACTTTCATGCAATAGTTAAATTAAAAAAATACATATAAACAACATCATATAATTTTTCTACAATTTTTCTATAATTTTACTACAATTTCGTAAATATAATGTATGCCATGTCTTCTTCTTCTTCGAGTTTCAATATGAAATTCAGCTAAAATCAAGTCTAATCTTCACCAAAACACCCTCAAAATTGAGATATAAAATCCAAGCATATTCCCAATTGTTTGCAACAACACCCAATCCAAACAAATAATGATTTTTGAAAACCCAAATTCGAATTCAAAGCTTCAAAGCTTTTTAATGGCTATCAATGGTGTAATTGCTGTTCTCTTTTTCTTTACTTTACATTACTGAAATTAGTGATTGAGATATAGAGAGACGTAGAGAGAATTCCCAATTCTTTGCAACAACAACTAATGCAAACAAATAATGTTATTTGAAAACCCAAATTCGAATAAAAAGCTTTTTAATGATTGTCAATGGTAGAATTGATACTCTCTTGTGCAAGATACATGGGGGAGGAGACTGGGAAGTGGAGAGAGAAACGTGAGGGAGTGGAAGATACCTTAGAGTGATTTTAGGATACTAATTATTATCATTAATTCCCTTAAAATGTACATAATAATACTCCCTCCGGTTCACAATAAGTGTCCAATTTTTTTTTAGCACGCCCATTAAAAAACTACTAAATCCTATGCAAAAAAACCTAGTATGACTAAATTACCCTTATTAAAGTATTAGTCACATAATTATAGTGAGGAGTGAGAAAAGTTTTTTAGGGAAAGTGTAAAAATAAATTAAATTTTTTCTTGATAATATAACTTGACACTTATTTTGAATCAAAATAAAAAGAAAAGTAGGCACTTATCGTGAACCGGGAGAAGTAATTGAATATGTATAGAAATAATTTTGAGCCCGAGATTAAATATTTGTATTTCAACCCATTTGCCTCTTCCGCTAACGGGTGAGTGTTTTCTGACAAATTCGTTGTCTCTTTAGGTTCAACCGCAAGTCAATGGGCTCGGGGTGAAAGTCGGTGCCGTGCCACGAAATTTTCACTCTCATAAAAGCATCTCTTTCTCTTTGTATTTAAAAAGATTGAAAGCTTATCCAGCGATAAACACTTGATTCGGGAAACCGTTGTACATAAAGCTGGGTGACTTGTACAGTGATCTGGAAAGCAGAGTTTTCTAAAGGGAAAAGAAGATTTTGGTAGCTTTAATTTATGAGAGATTCTAGTCTACGCAACCAGCCAGCCAGATATATAGAGGAGTTTGCTCTTTGAGAACATTTGCTCTTTCTCTCTATTAGCAAGTAAGGTGTTTTCCCTTTTCAAATTGAAGTTTCTCTCGTATAGATGCTTTTGTGAGATCTGAATTTGGATAGAGTGGGAAGTTACTGAAAACGACTTGTGTTAGATTAATTTGAGTATGCGTGTTAAATGATTATACTCTACTTGTTTCTTTTTGTTTTAAGGAACAATTGATGTTGGCTGCTAATTTGAGAAGCGACTAGTTGTTGGATTTCTTGCTGGATTTGTCAAATAATTCTGAGCGCTGGTAGTGTCGTTATCTTTTTTGATGACGTAAACTGATTTTTTGTTTAAGCTGAGGAAAATATTTCTAAATCTAGGATGTTTGGTTGGATATTAAGTTGTAATGAAATAGAGACATGGTGGGTGGGTGCTACTTGGAGACAATTCTACGTGGCAGAAAGGGAGTCAATGTTCATATGTTTGTAGGAGTAGAACGGAAAATAACTTACCTTTATATTGGGATAATTTTTTAACTTATATAGAGAACATTTTTATTTCTTACTAAAGAGGTCCGTACAGGAATTGCATCTTCATCTAGCTTTCTTTTTCTATATGTTGATTTTGCAGCAACCAAACTGGTTTTACTTCTGGTACAGGAAGGGATAGGGTGTTAATCTTTTCATCGGTATAAAGTGTAGTTCTGAGTGAAATAATTGAAACTTGTTATGGAATAAGTCATTCTTGATTGCACGCTCACTTCTTCGTATGGCAGTGGACGACGATCCTTCCAAACCTTGTTCACTTTGGCTATTTTGTTTCATTGTTCAAATGCCCCCATCTGCAAGTCGAACTTCAAAAGATTACATGTGCATTTCAAAGATAAGTTCAAACCTGCAGACTGTATATGTGTTATGCCGAGCAAACTACAAAGTTATACAGATAATGAGCTTCTCGATGCTTATATGAATGCTTTTGAAAAATAAGCGGGGTGGAAAATTGCCACTTATTTGAGATGAAACTGGAATGGACCATATTAGGAGATTGGATAGATTATTAGAGATACTTTTCCTTACCTAAGTTATATTTATGTCTGTATATTCCTTTTTTTTTTTTGCAACTTAAAATTTGGGGTGGGGATTTTGTGCTTAGCAGCTCGGTTATGACACAAATACTTAGAGGTAATGGTTAGCTGATTCAGGAGCTTTTTGCTGCTGTTACTTATAGATTACTATGCAATCATCTTTGAGTCGTTTAGACAGGGCTTTCACAATCAATGGCACAATATTAACTGGAATACTGGATCACCATTTTTTCTTCGGAAGGTGGTACAAATTAGATCAGGGTTCTTGATTGAGGTGGTGCGATCCAAGTGGCAGCCACAACAACCCTGTAAACAAGGGTCGTTAGCATTTGTATAACCATGTCATTGTCTATTAATAAGTATTTTACACACAACTATTTGAAGGTTAGCGNTCTCCTTTCTTTTTAAATACCTCAGCGGGCCAGGATAGCCAACCATATTCCCTCCCCCCCCCACACACACACACAAAAAAAAAAAAAAAAACCCGAAAACAAAGCATTGAGTAACTTCCGTAAGCATAGTTTCTTGTGTTCTGTTGCATTTGTCTGTAGATTTCAGCACACGTCCCATTTTGCCACAACAGTCTTCTGATATTTGAACTGCATGTTCTTATCTGGCCTTTGTGTCTTCTGAGAGTTTGGTATCTGAATATCTTGACGGTATCCACATTATATATTTCTGGATTCATTTCCTGTTGTGCATCTTGCAGATGAAGTATCATATATTGCAGGGAAGTTCTTGGCTAGATTTGTAGACATGAATTCTGAGTTTCTATGAGACAAGTGGAAAATAGAAGTGTTTTTAGAAAGTTCAATGTAGTCCCTGCATAATAGTTTGCATTTACTACCTTCTATTTGGCTTCGTTGTTGTCCTTCCCATCAGATCCAAGCTTGGCAACCGAGATCATCCATTTTCTCTCCAGATGATATTTTAAGCAGTTTTTCTAGTTCTCTCCTCATTAACAAAAAAAAGAAAGTTTCACCTCTTTCTCTAATTATGTCATAATTGGAGAGATCACTTGAAAGGTGCCCACATGGGTGACTAAACCAATAAAAGTTCAGCAATGAAATTGCCGGAAATCAATCTTCAGAGACTACATTGCACTTCTTTTAAAAATATTAAGGACTTCCCTCTGGGGGAAAAAATATTAAAAATAAGAAGCCATTTGTGATGAAGAAATCTCAACAATTGGATGTTTTTATCTAGTTAACATGTAGTAGTTCCAGTAAGATGTGGTGCATGGGGAAACAGCTTTCAATTTGCTGTAAATCACATTCATTTATGTCGTTGAAAAATGTGCTAGCACCTAAATGATTACTTGCGATATTGGTACCTGCACGCATAGATTGTATGTTGCAAACTGAGCATGGTATTAAGTTTGATCCAACAATTTTGGGTTTTTAGCAGCAGATGGGACCTTTAAGTACTTAGATGGTTCTAACTCATAGATGAGCTTTTGCCTACTTATTTTTCCCTCTTTGAAGTAAATAGCTTACTTTCCTAAAGATTTATGAAGGTTCTGACAAAATTCTCATTTCTCCAGCTGGAAAATAAGGAGAATGGCAGCAGAGCTTGTTAATTCTGCAACAAGTGACAAGCTCACTGAAATAGACTGGACAAAAAATATTGAAATATGTGAATTGGTTGCACATGATCACAAGTATGGCTGTTTCTTTCAACTCCCTCTCAAATTTTATACTGAGTGGCGGTAGTACTAGTACCTTCAGCTATTACTTTACCAAAAATGAAGTTTAAATCTGTTACATAAAGTCTTTTTTTTTTTTTTTGATAAAGTAAGAAAATTTCATTGAAAGGAGGGCAAAACATGCCAGTATAAAATCTGTTAGATAAAGTCTTTATCTGGCACAGTTAGGTTTTCTTTTAATTTTGATTCTTATAGAATTTGAGAACATGCCTTTTAAATAAGAACTTCATTATTTGAAAATGATTAGTATCTAATGTGAAATGAAAAAAAAAAAGGAGAAAAAAATAATGGAGCTCCCTAAGCTCATATGTCACTACAGTAAGCTGGAACTTTATTTTTATTTTTATTTTTTTGAAATGGTAAAAGTTTTATTGATATAAGGTAACAAGATGATACAAAGTAGTACAATAACAAAGGGAAAGCTGAAACTACTTTTTCCCTATCTTTAAAAGGTATTGGCTTAGCAAGTTTCTTTACTATTGCCAATTTTAATTCTTTGTGGTATTTTGCTAGTTTCTCCAACGAAATACTATTCTAAGTACCTTGTCAAAAAAAGAAAAGAAAAAGAGTACCGATTCTATGGCTTCTTACTATATGTTTAATATATGTAGTTAATAGAGACCCTCATTTGCATGGTCCCTGTGACATGCCTAAGTATGAACTACATGCTGAATTTTTTTAACTAGGATTAATGAGTGTAAACTCATCCAGTTTCTATAATTCTTAAAAATCCCCATTTCACTTGTGGAAACCAAGTTCTTGCTAGTCTGGTGTAGTACTCCAATTTTTGTGTTGAATAAGTTTTCTAAGGAACTATGACTAAGTCATATTTAGCTACATTTCTGCCAAGCATTCAGGTTGCATCTTATTGATGACTCAAGGACATGATATTGCTTTGATTTGAGCAGGCAAGCCAGAGATGTCGTTAAAGCTATAAAGAAACGGCTGGGAAGCAAAAGCCCAAACTCACAACTCTTCTCAGTAAATGTCAGTGCTTTTAGATTCTCCAACATTTTCCATCTGATTGAAAATTTTGTTGTCCCATTGATTGTACAACAATCTTTTTGCTGGTTTAGCAGCCTTTATAAAGACACTTCATTTGTTGGTTATACTTACTGGACTGTCACTTAATACTGCAGTTGCTGGAAATGTTGATAAACAATATCGGAGAACCTGTTCATAAGCAGGTTATTGATACAGGAATCCTTCCGGTACTTGTGAAGATAGTGAAGAAAAAGGTCTGCATTTTTCAGCTTTTATTTCTATTTCCCCCCTTTGTGTTCTTAAATTTTTCATGCTCAGGTCTTGCTATTGCTCCTAATATCTAAGGGGGTGTTAATTTTTTCTCTCTCTTTATATAGTCAGATCTACCTGTAAGAGAAAAGATATTTCTTCTTCTGGATGCTGCACAGACTTCTCTTGGCGGAGCTTCTGGGAGGTTCCCTCAGTATTATTCTGCATATTATGAGTTAGTGGTAGGTAGATTCTCCCTAATCGTACATATAACTGTATTCTATTGAGAAACATTGACCTGTCTGTGCTCTATTGAAAAAGAAAAGAAAGAGTTGAAGTTCAACTCTAGATGTTGCGTGTAAATCCTTTAATTATATCTCCTTAATTTTGAGGATGGTCATCATCTGTTTCTTAACTAATTGACTCTACGCTCGGTGCGCAAACTCAAAATTAGCACATATATTTTGATGCAACTTTTCACAAGGTTATTGAAAACTGAGAAATTTGACCAAGTGATGCAATTATGAAAATTTTGGTAACTGGTAAAAGGTTCTTTTATGATTAGGAAAGTAAAGAAGAAAGGAAGGAAGAAAAAGGAGCAGTAGATCAAGTAAAGAAAAAGATGTCACGCAAAAAATGTTAAGAACAAGGAAAGAAACAACAGTGTTTTGGAGATAAGAGTAGCTCCCATACAAGTAGTAAAAATGAATTGTATCTTAAATTTTCTCACTTTTGACGTAAAGAGCTTTTTGTAGAAGATGCAGAATCTATTTTACAATTTTTGGAAGCCTTATAAAGTATACAAGGGCTGTAACTTGTAAATACTGTTGCCAGCATAATCTTTGTGCTGATGAATGAAATGTCACCATTCTCAAAGAAAATGCTAAAACCATATCAACAAAATATTTCATTCTAATTTTATACTTTCAGAATGTATTTTCCCCAAATAGCCCGCATAGTTCCATTGCTCAATGGATGAAATTTGGACCCCGAGTCCTCAATAACTCTTAACATTACTGATGCAGATTGTATTTAAAGACAACTCCTGAAATTCATGCTCCTATAGCCATGTAGAATGGAGGAGAGAACTTACATCTCGACTTAGTGATAGTCCGGCTTACTTGATCTTGTCAGAACCTTTTTGGGCTGAAGGCTAGTTGTAGTAGGGGTCTTGTCTTGTGGCTTATGCGGTGTCGAGTGAAACCATGCTGTAAAAAATTAAGCAACTGGGATGATATTCCAGAATTGAGTACAAAGAATCAAAGATCTCTTTTCTTTTACCAGTACCTTTGGTGTAAGCAGAAAATATTGTGTTGTATTAGAGAGTCGGATGGATTTTTGGGGTTTCTAATGATATTCATTTTAGAATCACATTGTAATAGTCACACCAACTTGGTGTTTATAAAAGTTTCTAATGTATTAATAAAGGTATGGATGTGCAACAAATTCAGCCACCACCTGCAGTTTTGACGCTCAACCTTGTGACTTCGGATGTGTATAATCATCGAAACTAGAAATTAATACAACTAGAGAAGAAGTGATCAAATCTTACCTGAACTAAGGAAGAATACACTAAAAAGATAAGTTGCGGATTCTAAACGTATTATGTGGATTGCCTTTTGGACATAAAAGAATATCCTATCCTGCTCCATGGTCAATCGCAAACTAACAGTAAGTAGAAAATGGAAGAGATCTAACCAAAAATAGTTTGTTTTGTGCTTTTCCCTTTGGATCGACTCCCTCTAGGTATATGTATACAAGGGTTGTATGATATGTAGGCCAAGACCAGCAATTATAAGCAAGAATAACAAATATATGGACAAAAAAATTGAAGAAAAATAACGATGAAGTGAAATATCAATTGTTCAGTGTCGCATTTTCAGGATTACACTCATTGGCAAGGAAAGTATGCCTTAGAGCCTTGATGCAACACTGAAGCGCCCACAAAGCGAGGCGAAGCGCTCAACATGTTCTAAGCCTCGCTTTAGGGCTTAAGCACGCCTTTGACAACACTGCTCCTAGCCAAACTTGACTCCGCTAATGTTGCCACATCCAATCATGTGCCATCAGGTACTGCTTTTGCTAATAACCTTAATTCTTGGATGTCGATCTGGTGCAAACAGACACATGACAGTCTTCTAAAGGCATTCAAAACTATTCTCCATGTCTCAAAGGAGATAATGTTAAAATAGCCAATGGTTCTTTAACAACTATCTTTGGAACAAGTTCTGTCATTTGTATTCCTAATATTAAAGTGCTCCATGTCCCTGAGTTCCCTATCAATCTTTTATCTGTTAGTGCAATCACCAAAGCTCGAAACTGTAAAATCGAGTTCTTTCCCGATCATTGTATTTTTCAGGATCTTCAAACATGGAAAAGAATTGGCCGTGGTAGATTGCGTGATGACTTGTATATATTAGATGGGATTCAAAACTCTGGACAAGCCTTTTTTGTGGAAAGTAAGGATGTCAACCAAGAAATAAACTCTGGGCATAGATGGTTAGGACACCCATCATTCTTTGTATTGAAAAAGTTATATCCCGATTTGTTTTCAAGGACCCGTTTTGAATCTTTGTTCTATGATGCATGTGAATATGTCAAGCATACTAGAAACTCTTATCCTGTGAGTGATAATAGAAGCACAACTCCGTTTATGACTATTCATTCTGGTGTATGGGGTCCTACTGACACTGTTTCTTTGTCTGGTAGTCGATGGTTTGTTACTTCCATTGATTGCTGCACTAGGATGACTTGTGAAAAGCCAAAAGTGAAGTTTTCTCTTGTTTTCAGTCATTTCATAAGATGATTTGTACTCAGTTTGATGCCAAAATAAAAATCTTGAGAACTAACAATGGCAGCGAATACATTGATTAAAGATTTGGTGCTTATTTGGAGTCCAATTGGATAGTCCATCAGACTAGTTGTCCTTATACTAGTGCACAAAGTGGGGTCGCTGAAAGAAAAAAAAAATAGGCATCTGTTAGAAGTAGTAAGATCTCTTATGTTCACCATGCATCTACGGTCTACCAAAACCTTACTGGGGGATGCTATTCTAGCTTGCCTATCTTATCAACTGAATGCCACTTAAACCCCTCAATAAGTCCTCTAGAAACTTTAAAGGGTAAGAATGAATATACTGTTCCTCCAAAGGTATTTGGGTGTGTTTGCTTTGTCCGCACAGTGTTTTGGATAGCGTGTGGCGACAAATAGTGACGAGGGCCCGCTTCACTGAGGCGAGAGGCGAGAAGCGAGAAGCGAGAAACAAAGTGCTCGCCTTTTTGATGTGAAGCGACAATTTAAACAAAAAAATAAAATATTAAATTTGAAGCGACAATATCAACAATATATTAATAAATATATCAATACAAAAATTAAAACTCAATAGATAGTGCTGCTCGATAAAAAACAGAGCAAAAACAGAGTTGAATGCTACTCTCTGTTGAGTGCTGCTTGATAAAAAACAGAGCAAAAAAAAGAAGAGAAGAAGAAGAATGAAGAAAGAAAAAGGAAAAAGAAGAAAGAAGACCGAACAAAGAAGACCAAAGAACGAAGAAAGAAAAAAAATAGCAGAAGAAGAACAAGGAGAAGAAGAGAAGCGCACCTGGCTGGGTCGACTTGGATGAAGAAGAAAATGGCAGAAGAGATGAAGATGAAAGAAGAATCGTTGTGGGTGGGTCGACTTGGAGAAAGAAATCGATGGTCCGCTTGGCTGCTTGAAGCTTGAAGAAGAAAGAAATCCCTGAAAGCCCTAATTGTGGATCTTTTTCTTTTAATCCCTGCGCTTTTTCCTTTATTTTTTAAAAAAGCGACGCTACAGTCGCCTCTCGCTACACTGTTGCCTCTCGCTACACTGTCGCCTCTCGCTATACAGGCTGAGGTGAGCGCTATTTTGAAAACGCAATGCAACAAAGGAAAAAGACGCTGGATACTCGCATCGCTACGCCTCACGCTATTAGTGCTGAGGCGAGCTCTATTTACAACACTGTCCACACTAGAAATTTTGGGAAACTTGATCCTAGAGCTATAAGGTGTGTTTTCATTAGGTATTGTCGGATAGGTTACAAATATTATCATAGGTTACAAATATTATCATTCTCCCTCTAGGAGATATTTTGCACCAACTTGAGAGGGAGTGTTGATTAGCATGATGCAAGGAGATATGATTATATTTAGGAGAGATCTGATTTTATTCTGATTTGATTTGATTTGATTTGATTTGATTTGATTTGATTTGATTTGATAGCGAGATCGATTGAATAGATTTATTTTATTTCTTTAATTAACATTAGGAGCTTTGTATAAATTCCCTTGCTCATGGGATGTAAACATACACAGAAATACAAGAAGTCTTTTCTTCTTCTCAAAATCTACAGTATGCCAAATAGTATAAGTTACTACTACGATGAGAAATCATCAATATTATAAGTAACAGCAAAAGAATTCACTACGACTACCCCAAGGATTGGTAGTATAAGTCATGAGCCACTATGATTTAGATTTACAAAACTGATGTGAGAAATAAATACAATATCTGTTTGAGGTTTTCATAAACAGAAATGAAATCCTAAACTATCATGAACCAAAAGGTAGCTTGAATCCGGAACGCTGGTATGTCTCTAATGCTAGGCTTCGTTTTCCACAGCTACTCAGCTCCAAAATCTGCACGCAAGGTGCAAAAGTGTAATATGAGCAACCGACCCCATCTACTCAGTAAGTATCCTAACTAACCTCGGTGAAGTAGTGACGAGATCCCAGGTCGATGATACTCACTACATATATATAAAACCTATACAACTCAAAACATCTCTACTCAGCAACGGAGTCAGTCTTAAACATGAAATATAGGTACCACCAAATAGTGCATATAAAAGAGGTGTGCCTGTCTCTTAACAATTCAACATATAAAGAAGTTATGCATTTGATATCAGATAACACATCGACAATTGCATATAGAAGAGATATGCACATGTACTATTCTAGTTTAACAACTCAACATATGGAGAAGATATGAGTCAAATATAAATAATACTTCCACAGCTACACGTAAAGCAGATATGCACGAATATCAAATAATCCTCCAACAGTTGCATATAGAGAAAATGTGCATGAAATATCAATTAGTCCTCCAACAGTTGTATATAGAGAAGATATGTATGAAATATCGATTCTCACAACTTGCGCGTACATCATTAAGAGAGATAGGATGACCCTAGGGGGATGCACTCTCCACATATAACTCACTTGTCAATAATAACTGCAAGGACAACTCATCTGCCATAATCATATTACCGCACGGACAACTCACGTGCCAGAATAACTCATCTCACACGGACCTCTCACGTGCTACCAATCCGGTCCCTCGCACAGAAGGCATTTACAAGAATACATGTATACGAATAATGGATATCACATCACATATTCATGGACGGAAGAAGATAGCATGTTAAGGTGAATGCATGTGCAAGTGTATAACTACAACTCAAATCAGGCGTATCTTACAACATCAAACATCATGCTCAACAAGAAATCAACACCTACACACGATCTCTAGCATGATTTACGGAGCTCACTTAGTCATACAAACCTTTAAAGCATGATAGCATGAAGCACAATATTCAATAAAGGCAGAGTTCCGTCTAAACACTACCCCGATCATGAAATCATATATAGCGCCCGTATATATGCTTGTCACCTCGTATATACATTGCTTCTCAAACATTTCAATTAACAAACAAAATCATATCCTAAGGGTTATTCCCTCAACAAGATTAGGCAAGATTTTTACCTCAAACAAGCCAAATCGATACTCTAAAACACCTTCCTACGCGAATCGGCCCTCGAACGGCTCGAATCTAGCCAAAAACAACTCAATAACATCAAATAATGCCATATGAATCAAACCCATACGATAAAGATCGAACCGCACCGGAGACCTGACAAAACTCACAAATCCCGAACACCCATTCCAATACCAGTCCAAATATACATGTTTCATCCAAAACCAACTCCAAATCAGTGTTCAAATCTCCATTTTTCACTTTAGAAAAGTTTTGCGAAAATCCTCAAAATACACTTTCTTATCTTTCAAGCCAAAACCCCCTTTTCTTCTATATGATTCCTTGATTTAGAGCCAAAATCAAGTATAGATTCATGTTATAATCATCGATTCGAGTTAGGTTTACTTACCCAATGAAGTAGATGAAAACTTTCTCAAAAATCGCCTCTCCCCGAGCTCCAAAACACTGTGAGAAAAATTGACTAAATCCCGAAATAAGTAAAAGAAATGCAGCAGCTGTCCCTCCCGAATCAGATGCTAGATGATCCCTACTCACATTTGATAAGCGCAACATAATCCTTGCGAGATCACACCCAAGATAGCCTTTTGAATCACCCAATTTGTCCTTAAAATGAGGGAGATATGATGTTTTGAAGTTTTAAAGGAAGCCTGAAAATTTCAGGGATACAACCGGTATTTTCGGAATCTTCATTTTAGCACCTAAAACTCATTCAGAACCTCCCGGACATAAATCATATATGCATTTCAATCATAAAACACGCTACAAACATGCTCGTGCACTCACATCACCGAAAAGAGGCCGTCTTGACCTGATATTGACAATGGTAAAACTCCAAATCCTTAACGTGACTAGTCTCTCAACCAATGATCCAAATATACCCGAGCCCCTCGGTGACCCATCCAATTAT
The DNA here is from genome assembly GCA_005239505.1 of Nicotiana paniculata. Classification (NCBI taxonomy): domain Eukaryota; kingdom Viridiplantae; phylum Streptophyta; class Magnoliopsida; order Solanales; family Solanaceae; genus Nicotiana; species Nicotiana paniculata. Next base: position 88,966 of record ML361937.1, on the reverse strand, counting down.
ACCAACAAGTACAAATACATTATCCGAACTTATCCAAAGGCTCAAAACACCCACGAGAACATCACAACAAAGAATCGAGGCTCACACCGAATAGAATTTCTTTTAAGTTGTTAAATCTTCATTCCTTCTGGGAGAATGCACGGGAGAAAAATCTATTATTTTCATTCTATGTTACAATGAGCCCTATTTATATGTATACATAACAATAACCTACTCCTATAAGGGACTAGAACTAATTATATATATTAACATAAATATTCTAACACTCCCCCTCAAGCTGGTGCATATAAATCATATGTACCGAGCTTGTTACATATGTAGCCAATACGAGGACTAGTGGTGAATTTGGTGAAAATATCTGCAAGTTGATCATTCGACTTCACAAACTTTGTAGCAATATCTCCTGAGAGCATATTTTCTCTGACAATTTGTCAGTCAATTTCAATGTGTTTAGTTCTCTCATGGAATACTATATTTGACGCAATATGAAGAGCGGCTTGATTATCACACACATAAATATTGGACCCATACTCTCATGGTTATTGTCTGAAGTGTTTTCTTACCCCTACTCTCTGAAAGAATTATTCAACTTTGTATTTCAAATAGCATGCAGGGAGGCAAGTCATCTAATATGTGTCAGTAGAGAGTTAAAAAAATATACCTTTTCAATGTGTACTGCAAGTTACTTGTAAATTTTCTGGATCCTGTTTTTTCTTTTTTACAAGTAACATATTATCTGCACAATGCTATCTTTTATGGTGGTGTAGAGCTCTTAATACCCTTTGGTAATGCTTGAGATTTGATTTTTCAGAGTGCAGGTGTGCAGTTTCCTCAAAGACCTCTCGTCTCCTCCGAACCGCATGCTCCCTCAAATGAGAATAAACATAATCAACGAGACAATGATCATGTCTCTTCTAGATGTGAAATAAAATTCCCACAAGCAGAGCCTCAAAAATTTCCTGACAACAGGTAAATGCCATATTGTGCCATACTTTTAATGGGAGAATGAAAAGAATTCGTTAAAACAGTTCTCTTGGTTTTAGTGTACCAGGTAGTCTTAGAAGTTTAAGACATTGATGAATAAAGCCATCTCCTCTTTTGATTAGTGGTCCAAATGGAGAAGAAAATGCTCATTTTGTCCTTTCTCTGCTCTCTATATCCTCATTCTTAGTGCAGGCTGCATCCTGATTGTTCTCTCAATGGATGCTTCTGCCGAGTCAGTACCTGGAGGAATAGAAATTTAAAATTCTAAGAGAAAGCTCCGTGCATATCAGGCTCCTATGGAACTTTTATAACAACTTTTTATGACTCTTTTCTATATAGCTACATGATTTAAGATGTCATTAGAAGTTTTTTGAGTTAGCAACATAAAAATGATAATACAGAATGTTAGACTACCCAAAATATTACACTCTGGTTCCCACCAGCTCTTGTTTTTCATAGAAATGTTAATTAATAAGTAAAACCTAAATGGGTTTGTGCCCAAGGTTAAAGGGGTTTTGACATGTCTACTCTGTTGCATAGTCTCATGTCAACAAAGACCCAACCAAAAAAAATGTCTTCCCTAAACCCCAAGGATCAAGAACCAGAACCAAACTATCCATAGAGAGCCTATACTCTTCCCTTCTAACGAAGTAGTCAGAAAATCAGAAGTCGAGCAAGCCTGAATGATCATATTTCTTCACTTCTCTTGCGGTCCGTTTATCGTCGATTTCTTCTCACTGTTATAATAGTTCCATCATTCCTTCCCTTTTTACTGCCTTGCAGCATTGGACTGTTTACACACTCCTTTTTAATAGTTTCTTTCCTTCTTCATAATTTGTTTGCATATGTTCTTGACTTTGCTGCTTCACCATAGTCTTAAGTGAATTTCAATATGATGGGACCTTTACGAAATATTGCGTTACTAGAAATCTGTAACCAATCTGATGATTATACAATTCATGCTCACGTGTCTTCCAATAAATCTGGAAAAGAAGGCTGCTGAAGTAGATTTCTTTCAAATAATCGAACACAAACGTACCCTGGTGTGCAACGCAAATGTGTGGAGTTAAAATCTTCCTCCTTTTTATTTATTTATTTATTTTTTTTTTCCTTTTTTCTAACTTTTTGTAAGCTGTTTTAGCCTTCACCTTTTTGTTGAATCTTTAGGCGTTAAATTTATTTAGTGAGAGAGCTTCTGTATAATGCAGTATCCTACAGAAGGCTGCCGCTGCCCTAGAGGTTCTAAGGGAGGTCCTTGATGCCGTCAACACTCAGCATTCTGAGGTATGTCGGGGGTAATCTAACATCTGTAAGTTTCTACATTCTTTAATAGGGTTATGTACAGTGGTTGGTATCATTGGAATCATTTTCTCAAGTCACCATTACCAATTCTGCTACCTACAGTTTAATTTTTAGTGATAATTTTATGGTATTATAGTTATTGAAATAAATGGTTACTTGTGATTGACACAAGTTTGTCCAGGCAATTTTGTTCGATTTGCTTTTCGTTCAAGAGGTATTATTTGTCAGAGATCTGTTCTTTTCTGGCATACCTGAAAGAAAGTAGATTTTGTATTTAGTTGATTGGCTTGGCATGATGTATAATTGCTCGAGTTATTATGTTTGCATATATGTAAGCTAACTGTCAATGTCTAACGTGCATACACTAAGTCCCACTAAAATGTGCCATTTTTCGTCTGGGTTCACTATGGTCATAGACTCAAAATTATATAACGTGTACATATTGGTAGTATAGTTCTCAGCTTTCAGTCATTACTTTCTGATAAGCAGTTTTGGCTGTAATTTCTTTTTCCTTTATCTTTTGAGAAGGTAAGATAATATTAGTAAAGTATAGTACCTAGGAGATGCTGAGGTACGGGCTGTAATTTCTTTTATTTTTCTTCCTGAAGGGTGCAAAGGATGAGTTCACACTCGATCTTGTGGAGCAATGTTCGTTTCAAAAGCAACGTGTGATGCATCTTGCTATAAGTTCTCGGTAATGCTTCCTGAGTCCTGACTTCAATTGCTATGTGGTGGTCAGTGTAGAAGCAAGGAGAACCACTTTCTTTCGCACCAAATGACTTCTTGATAGACCCTTTTGTTTTCTATTGAACATGCTGGGTTAGTGATAGAGCGGAGTACCATATTTGAGATACATCTGTATAAGGGTCCCATATGCGAAATTGGGCATCAGTTTGGTTCTACACCCACTTCGGAAGGATTTTGTTATTGGCTTTGTTTCTTTCCCATTCCATGTGGTATGTCAAAGTGTTTGATGCTTAGGTTCATTTACGATGGGAAGAGAAGGCTAAGCTTTTTCCGTTAGGAAAGCCAAAGTAAAAATTTAAAGAACAAGTACAATAACAAGGAAAAATGAATAAGCTGGAGTTCACCTTTGGAGTTCCTTTTTTCATTAGTGCTAGACTCTAGAGTTTCAACTAACTGTAGAAGACATGAAATGAAGTATAATAAGAAGCACAACCATGATGCAATTTTCCATCTTCGATATAAAGCATGAAAGTTCCGAGATATTGAAACCCCCTCTGCCCTGAACTTACAAATTTGGGCAAGTATGTATAGGCGGGGGAGATTCACAGGGAAGGGGGGTTGGTTCACGTGAACCCGTGCTCCCCTTCCTAAATCTCGTATAACACTACTACTTTTTTGATTAATTACTTAGATTTTGTATGTGAACCCAATGTCATGGGCGACTTTCCAGCCATACTCCATGGCCTCTTGGACGCGCCCATGGCGTCCCGGCAAGCCTTCCAACCTATGTTGCTCAGACTCTCCAAAGATGTTGCCAGATTCGTGTCGGATCCTTCAAAAGTAGTATATTTTTGGAGGATCCGACACGGGTGCGACATCATTTTGGAGAGTCCGCGCAACATAGCTTCCAACACCTAGTGCCATGGATGGTCTCGTGGTCTTGGCCGTTCCAAGTGACAAGTGTGCCTATGTCTATGTCGCCCCATCTCCAGCGCCCAACCGCAGGCAGATGCCAACAGGCCGTGCCCCAGCGCGTACTCGTTGTCAGTGCAATCAACCCGTGCTTTGCGGCCAGTGCAACGTGCGCAGACCCTGATGCTAAAGACAAGGTTGCGGCCCCTCCATGTGCCACCAATGGACCTGCTTTTACCTTATAGGAATCTATGGCCCTTTTGATGTAAATATAGAGTAGTTTTGCTTTATGTATTTCCATAAACACATGTATAACCAAATCAGTGCACATAGAGAAGATGTGTCAAGTCTTATAACATTTAACAACTCAGCATATAGAGGAGATATGAATTTATCATCAAAGGATCGTCAATATTAGCATATAGAAAAGATATGCATTAAGAACCAAGTCATTGTGCACAGGTTAACATATAGAGAAGATATGTACCATGCCTTCACCTTCCAGTCAAAACAACATATAGAGAAGATATGCATAAAGAGGCGTGTATACATTTTAGAACTAGCATATAGAGAAGATATGCATAAGAGGCGTGTAGACATTTCAAAACTAGCATATAGAGAAAATATGCGATAAAAATATGTTATACACCCAAAGTATTTGCAAATAGAGAAGAGATGGAAAAACCACACACTGATCAATACTGCGTGTACGTCATCAAGAGAGAAACATGAGAGGACGACCCTAGGGGATGAATCCTTATCCACACGCCGCATGGACAACTCATGTGTCATAACGTAACATTCGCACGGACTACCCACGTGCAATCATAACTCTAACCACACGGATCGCTCATGTGCAATCCAGTCCATATCACACAGAGACATACAAGAATACAAGCATACGAACAATGGATATTAAATCACATACTCATGGACGGATAAAAGTGACATGATAAAGTGTGTGCATGTGCGAAGTGTGCTACCATAGCTCAGAGTAGGCATATACGCCACAAAATAGAAATTATCATGTTTGAACAAGAGATTAACCTACACATGATCTCTTAACATATTCAAGTAGCTCACAAAAAGGTACAAACATATGAAGCATGATAGCATGAAGCTTAGTATTCATTTCAAGGCATAGCATAGCCTAAGCACTACCCCAAGCATGAATAAAAACCCGGTGCGCACACACATTCTTATCTCCCGCATGTGCGTCACCCTCGTCAACAATTCAAGCAACTAGTGCCGCAAACCAGGCTAGGCAAGATACGTACCTCAAACAAGCCAAACCAATACTTCAAAAACGCTTTCCCATGCAAATCGGTGTCCCGAACGACTTGAATCTTGCCAAAACAACTCAATAACATCAGATAAAGCTATAGGAACTTGATTCCAAACAATAAAGCTTCAATCTTACATAATTTCTAAAAAGTCAACAAAAGTCTACCCGAGCCCACATGGTCAAAACCCGAGTCAAGGGTAGATCCCGACTACCCATAACCCCACGAGTCCAAATTTGTAATTAGATTTCAAAACTAAGTCCAAATCGACCTTTGAATCCTCAATTTTCACTCTCTTAAGTTGTACGAAAACCCCCAAATTTTCCTCATAATTTCATGTTTTAGGTGTTAATAATCAATGTAGATTCTTGAAATAATACCAAAAATGTGTATAAATCACTTACCCCAACGTCTTGTATGATAATCTTAATGCCAAAATTGCCTTTCCCAAGTCTACGGTTCAAAATATGTAAGAATGGGTTAAAATCCCGAAATACAACTCTTAAATGGTCTGCCTAGGGATGCCCTTCGCAAACGCGACATGTGCCTTGTGTCCGCAAAGCACAAAAATTCACTGCCCAAAAACAAGCCTTCGCCTTTGCCTTCGCGGAAGCTCCCTCGCGAACATGATACCCAACGAGTCTGTCCCTACACGAATGCGACCAGGACATCGCGAACGTGTAGGCTAATGCCCCCAACTCCCAGCTCCCTTCGCAAATGTGACCCTAGGCGCGAGCGTGAAGAAAGAAATCTGCCCAGCTCAAAATAACCCTCCGGGAACATGAAGAAAGACCTAGACACCAGCAAAATTCTTCAATTTCAACCATGCTCCGGGTCGTCCGAAACTCACCAGCGCCACCCGGGACCTCGTCTCACACTCTTAAGTCCATAAACACTATTCGGACTTAATCAAAGCCTCTAAACATATACGATAACATCAAACAACGAATCAAAGGTCGAAACACAAATTGAACTTCTCTTAAGTTCACGAACTTCCAAATTTCGGATGCATCTAACCAATCCGAATTATAATCAAACTTTCAAACTTTGCACACAAGTCCTAATCCGATATCATCAAAGTCAACTCCGGGTTAAACTTATGAACTTTCCAAACCTTCAAATTTTCAACTTTCGACAATTAGAGCCAAAACACCCTAGGAACCACCCAGGCATATGCCCAAGTCTAAAATCATTATGCGAACCTATTGGAACCATCAAATCACCAATTTGAGGTCGTCCACACAAAAGTCAAACCTTGGTCTACTTTTTCAACTTAAGCTTCCAAAAATGAAACTAAGTGTTCCCATTCACCCCAAAACCTTTACGAAGCCAAATCAACCATCTTCACAAGTCACAAAACATCAAACAAGCATAAGGGAAACATCAAATAAGGCAACGAGGCTCAAATACACAAAACGACCGGCCGGGTGGTTACATGCCATCTACTTTCTTTTTAATATAAATGATATTCTTTTCTTACTTATTAGCTGTAAAGATATGGCACCCGGGACTAACTCAAAAGCTAGCTCCTGAGGGGAGGATTGCCCCGGTCCATATAAGGAGATCACCAACCCATTCCAACCAATGTGGGACTTTAACCCCCTCTAACACCCCCTTCGCACGCCCAAACCACCACTAGACCACCACTGGATTGTGGACAATATATCATAGGAGCCAAAACGGGAACTGATCTGGCTCTGATACCATGTAATGATATGGTATTTGGGCCTAACTCAACCTCGAAAGCTAGCTCCTGAGGGGAGGATTGCCCAATTCTATCACCAGCCCGTTCCCCAACCAATGTGGACTTTAACCCACTCTAACATTAGATGCACGTTTCTGTTTTTTTTTTGCCTTTTCCTTTTCTATCTTGGTTACCATTTTTCTGTCTCTTTTTAACTTTTCAGTTTTGGTCATTATTTTGTGTTTCAAAATCCCCACGAAACAGAAATACCCATTCTCAAACGCCCTTTTTCTATTGAGTCCTCAACGAGCATTCTCTGGAGTCTCAAGATAATTCTTCAACGAATCAACAAATTGGCGAAGGCTTTAACAACAAAGATCAAACCCCTTCCCATATTTCTTTATCAATATCTCTGTTCTCATTTTTGCTTCATCCTCCTTTTATTTGGAAAGTCTAAGCAAATAGGGCCAAACATTCAGATTCACGTCATTTTCGTGTGGAAGTATTTACAGTTATTGATTTGCAATTTCAGGAGCTTGATAATTTTTTTTAATATAATGTCTAGTGGCTTACTTCTTGATATGATTAGTTTGAATCTGGTTGATTTATTTGCTAGTTTATACAAGGACAGAGTAATGAAGTAGGTCTAGTATTATCCTGGTGAGTTTGTAATACAGAGAGAAGGTAGTTAATGATGTCATTATTGATCGTTTTCAAAGTATTAAAACTCCTTGAGGATAATTATAAAATGAATTAAGCTTTTTGTAATAATAGTATTGACTATAGTTTGCCCACCAACTTGTTGCCATCGTAAACTTTTATACAATTAAACCAAGCGTCTATCTTAAAGGCAGTGGTGCACCCATCCTCTTGAAATCTTGAATATGCTTATCTGTATGGGCAAGTCCATGAATCGGGTGCATTACCATATGAAGATCCTACAAATTTAGAGGGTGTTTGGATTGACTTTTAAGCTCGTCAAATAAGCTTTTAAAAGCTTTTTTCAGTGTTTGGCAAAGTTATAAAGTGCTTAAAAAAAGTTAAAAACTACTTAAAATAAATCAAAAGCAATAAGTTGGGGTTGCGTCTATCTTAAAGGCAGTGGTGCACCCATCCTCTTGAAATCTTGAATATGCTTCTGTGTACGGGCAAGTCCATGAATCGGGTGCATTATCATATGAAGATCCTACAAATTTAGAGGGTGTTTGGATTGGCTTTTAAGCTGGTCAAATAAGCTTTTAAGCTTTTTTCAGTGTTTGGCAAAGTTATAAAGTGTTTAAAATAAGTTAAAAACTACTTAAAATAAATCCAAAGCAATAAGTTGGGCCCCAACTTATTGCTTTTTGGCTTAAAAGCTATTTCTGTTGAAAAATTACTTTTTTTAAGTCAATCCAAGTGGGCTCTTAATAGAAGCTCACAACCACATATCACAAGAGGTAGAAAGAAAGTTGAGTAAGATACAGGGACTTGAACATTTTGCTTTTTGTGATAACTGAAACTTCCACCCAGTTATCCTAACTTTTTGACTATTCCTGGACTGAATCCATCTTAAATTTAAGATATTGCTCTTAAAATTGCTTCACTATTATTACACCAGTGTCAGAGAAAGTGCTCGCTTCCTCGCTTAAAGCAAGAAGCGAAGCGAAGGGCCCTTTACCCGCTTTTGCCATGTGAAGCGACTGAGGTAGAAAAAGCGACCGCTTCCCACTAAAAAGCGAGAAGCGATCAATCGAAGCAACGCGATGCAAGTGAGCGCTGCTTCTTCAATGCGACAACTGCCAGGCTTTTTAATTAAAAAAGAAGGGTTTCGGTGTTCTTTTATTAAACACGACCAGCAGAGATTCATCTAAATAGGTGACTAGGGTTCTTCAACTTCAACTTCAAGTCTTGAACAAAGATTCAACTTCAAGTCTTCACAGGTATGTGATGATTTTCCTCCTCCTTTTCTTTTTCTTTTTCTTTTTCTTTTTCTTTTTCTTTCACTGTTTCAACGTCCAAATAGCAGCGAAATGCTGGCGAATTTTTTTTTTTTACCTTCGGTTCTTCTAAGTCTTATCCTCTTCATTGCAATGCTGCCCAATTCTTTTTCATTGTTTTTATGCTGCCCAGTTTTTAACATAACCATATTGCCCTTCTTCTTATTCCTTTATCATTTATTCTTAGTTCTTATTGCCTTTCTTATTTATTTTAATTTCTTTTTAAATTCTGCTTCACTTCAAAAAAGCGAGCGCTTCGCTTCTCGCTTTAAGCGAAATGGGGGTTGTCGCTTTTCCTCGCTTCATGCTCTTCACAACATTGTATTACACAACCTCTACTATATGTATGCTTTTCACCTGACTTTCTTTGTTATGTTTGTCTGAAAAGATGAAATTCAGAGTAATAAAGCATGTGGATTTGTAAAAAAATGTTGGAAGAACCGTACATGATTATCTATTTCAGTCCAAGATCGACTTTGGATGATATTGTGGTCAAGCATGGTCCTTATGACACTTGAATCTCCAAATAGGACTAAGCTTTTAAATATTTTAATGAGGGCTTTTGTAGATTCCACCAACAACAGCCACAACAATAAACCCAGTGAATTCCCACAAGTGGGATCTAGGGAGGGTAAGATGTATGCAACCTTACCCTAACCTGGGAGGGCAAAAAGGCTGTTTCCAATAGACACTCGGCTAAAGAAAAGATGAAACGAAGCAGTTACAACAAGCAGTAAAACAAGATAATAAGAATGCCGAAGCCTAGATAGCAATAAACGATAGCAATAATAGCAATTTAAAATAAAAGATATCATACTGACACTCATCTATCAAATTGAGGAAGACAAATGGAAACACTCGACAACCTGCTAACCTTCTACCCTAATCTTCGACCTCCACTCTCTCCTATTAAGGGTCGTGTCCTCAGTAAGGGCCAGTTGCACCATTCCCCCCTTATTACCTCTATCTAAGACTTTTTTGGCCTACGTCTACCCTCCTTGTACCCGTCAAGACTAACCTCTCACACCTTCTAATTAGGGCTTCTGTGCTTCTCCTCTTAACTTGCCCGAACCATCTCAACCTCACCTCCTGCATCTTATCCTTCACTGGAGCCACTCCCATATTATCCCGAATAACTTCATTCTTAATCTAATCTAACCTGGTATGCGCACACATCTATCTCAACATCCTCATTTCGACTACTTTTATATTCTGGACATGAGAGTTCTTGACCGGCCAACGCTATGCATCATACAACATAATCAGTCTAACCACTACTTTGTAGAACTTACCTTTAAGTTTCAGTTGCACTTTCTTATCACACAAGAAACTTAAAGCGAGCCTCCACTTATCCACTTGAAACTTTCTCTCTTAGGGATGACTTATGTATCAAGCCTCACATCCATGTTCGCTTCTTGGGTAACGTCACTGAACTTAGTATTCCATCTTGGCTCTGCTCAACTTGAAACCTTTAGACTCAAGTCTGTCTCCAAACTTCTAGCAGTTCGTTAACAACACCTCGCGTCTCATCAATCTATGTCATCAAATAACATACATCATGGAGAGATTGAATGTGTCGCGTTAATGCGTCCATCGCCAAGGAAAATAAAAACGGGCTAAGGGATGATCCCTGGTGCAACCCCATCATAAAAAGAAAGTATTCTGAGTCTCCTCCGCGGTATTACCCATGTCTAAGTCATCATACATGTTCTTAACCATCCTAATGTACGCTACATGCACACCTTTAGCCTCCAAACATCTCTATAGAACCTCTCTCGAGACTTTATCATATGCTTTCTCTAGGTCAATGAACCCCATATGCAAGTTTTTCTTCATTGACCTATACTGCTCCACCAATCTCCTCACAAGATGAATGGCTTCCGACATCGACCAACTCGGCATGAAATCGAACTGGTTCTCGAAAATAGACACACTTCTTCTCACCCTCCCTTCTGTCACCCTTTCCCAAACTTTCATCGTATGGCTTAGCAGCTTGATAGTTGTTGCAATTTTTGATATCACCCTTGTTCTTTTACCAACGGAATCATCGTGCTCTACCTCTATTGTTCAGGCATCTTCTACGTGCGCTAGGGATTTTGTCTGGCCCGGTCGCTCTACCCCTGCTCATCCTACATATAGCTCCCTAGACCTCCCCAACTCTTATGCGCCTATAGTACCCAAAATCTCGATGACTCATGGAGTGCTCCAAATCACCAAGCACAATGTTCCTGTCCTCTCCTTTATTCAAGAGTTTATGGAAGTATGACTGCCATCTCCTCCTAATCTGTGCCTCATCCATCAAAACTCTATCCTTGTCTTTTATGCACTTCACTTGATCCAAATTCACGAGCATTCTTTTCTCTCACCTTGGCCAGCCTGTACATCTTCTTATCCCCGTCTTTCTCACCAAGTTCTTCGTACAAACGTCCAAACACTGCAGTCTTAACGCAGTAGCCGCTAACTTTTCCTCCTTCTTAGCCTTCTTGTACCACTCCTTGTTAGCCCTCTTCTCCACCTCGTCTATGCTCTCTACTAGTTTCAATAAGCTGTTTTCTTGGCTTCCACTTTTCCTTTGACCTCTTCATTCTGCCACCAGTACCTTTTGTGGACTAGAGAAACCATTCGAAACCCCTAACACCTCTCTCGCAGCTTCTCTAATACAATTTGCTGTCATGGTTCACATACAACTCGCGTCCAACTACTCCTCTAGGCCCCCATAGCCAACAACTTCTGCCACAACTCCTGAGCTTTGTCCTTAGTCAAGGCTCCCCACCTGATTCTAGGTAGACTAGACTCAACCCTCTTTTTCCTCTTCCGCTTGCTCTCAAAGTCCATAATCAATAGCCTATGTTGAGTCATGAGATTCTCACTCGGGATGACCTTACCGTCTGAGTATAGACCTTTATCAAACTTTCTGAGAGGTAGATAATCAATTTGGGTCTTGGCCACTAGTAGGTGACCAAGTGCTCCTCCTTTTCGGAAAGCACGAGTTAACAATCATCAAATCGAAAGCGTTAGCATAATATATCAGCAAGTTCCTCCGTTTCCATCTCCAAAACCGAAGCCGCCATGCACCGTCATAACCGCCAGAAGATGTCCCAATGTGGCCATTAAAATCTCCTCCTATGATAAGTTTCTCTGTGTCTGAAATTCCCCGCACCAACCCATCTAAGTCCTTCCAGAAGCGCCTATTAAGCTCCTCGTTCAAACTCACATGAGGCGTGTAAGCACTAATTATGTTTAAAGTGAACCCTCCCACAAAATATCTTAATAGCTATCAACCTGTCATTCACCATCCTAATCTCTACCGCTAGCTCTCTAAGTTGCCTATCAACTAAGATGCTTACTCCATTTCCCCCCTACCCCTCCCTCCCCCAAACCACAACTTAAACCCGTCAGCTTCCCGAGCTTTCATTCCCACCAATCCTCCCGGACACAAGCTATATTGATCTTCCTTTTCCGGAGAATCTTCGCTAACTTTATAGACTTCCCCATCAATGTCCCTATGCTCCAGGACCCATCCTCTCAGCCTAGAGGTTCCCTTACCCCCTTACCCTCACCCCAACCGAGGATATGACCTTACTTTATCATTGCTCACCACAACCACTATAGTTTAAGGGGTGTTAAATTCTCACGCAAAGAGCTACAATAGGGAAGTACAATAACGGAGCAAGCATGCAAAATATCTAACTAAGATACCAGCAAGAATGAAGAACTATCAATTCAAATTAATGCAATATAAGAATCGGAAGTGCTACAATAGTAAAGCACAAGAGACAGAAATACCTAAAAAGGGACACAACGAGAAGGGGGGAATCAAGCAATGCAATTTAATTCGGCTTTTGTAGATTCCGTGCAGAAAATTTGAAGAGAAAACAGATGTGGAAGCAAGAAGATCTGAAACACTTTGCAGATATAGTTTCTATTTTCAAATGTTTATAGGTAAGATAAAGTGAAATGGAACACGTCAACTTGCCACCGGTGAAGAAGATTATGAACACTGCTGATTATTGTTGCTCTGTTTTTTAAGCATTGGACATTTTCAGTGTCCTTTCCTTTAATATCTTTTGATGAGCTTAGATTTACATCTCTATTCCTACATAATTTTCTGCATATGTCGAAGATTAATCCATGCTCGCATATTCCAGGGATGAAAAGGTGGTCTCCCAAGCAGTGGAGCTGAACGAGAAGCTTGACAGAGTTCTCAAAAGACATGATGCACTTCTTTCTGCTTGGCCAACCTCCACATCAAATCCACATGATCATGGGCAATCAGATGAAGAAGAGGAGGCTGAACAGCTTTTCCGAAGGTATGCCTTCTTAGAATGTCAGACTTCACATGGGACAGTGAGAAATATACTGGTAGTTTCTTCTTGAATTTTGAATCATTGCTGTTGGTTACCTCTTAACAACCAGCCTTCTGTATTTGGATGAGACTATTGTTGCTTTGGTTTTTAATATTATGTTCAACTTTATAGAATAAGAAAAGGAAAAGCCCGGCTACTGCCTGAAGATGAGGACTGCCAAGTAGAACGTACTTTTGGATTGCTAGGATCTGCAGTTCCAGGGAATATGCTACATCGTCCCCTTATAAGGCCAGCGCCTACAGAACAGAAGCAAGAAAACAACACTGGAAGAGCAGCTGTAACAATACCTCCACCTCCTTCAAAGCATGCTGAGAGAGAACGATTCTTCCAAGAAAATAAGTCTGAGGGTTCTGCTCTTTCTGGCCACATGAGAGGCCTGTCCTTACATAGTCGCAACGCCAGCAGCTCTCGCAGTGGCAGCATTGATTTCAGTGAATAAGACTTTCTCAAACCACGTTATTTTCCCTTCTTTAATTGAAGTTTCTTTCACCTGTATCAAGCTTTTTCTGTTGAGTGCTATTGTAAGTCATGCCTGTGGATATTGTGGGGAGGGGGTTACTAGGTTATCGTCATTTTTATATGCTAGCTTAATTTTCCATGGATAATCTGTTGGGGGCTACATATTATTTTTACAACAAACATTTGTCTGCAGCTTCCAGTTTTATACTTAAGTCAACCCAATGGCCATGGATTTTGTCAAATATGACGTTCATATGAAGATAAGTAATTTACTGTGAAGAGCATTTATTCTTGAGATCGAGGGAGCATTACTGTCTTTGCTGAGCTGTACTTTTTTATTTGGAGCTTTTTAGAGAGTTACAAGTTCAATCGACGTGCAGGGATCTTTTTGCCAAAAAGAAATACTCCATCCATTTTCACTTAGTTGTTATGTATACTGAGATTAGTTGTTCCCAGTCATTGTAGAAAATTAGGAGATAATTAATTACAATCTTTTAGCTTTACCCTTAACATGAATTTTACTAGAATTAAGAACCACGTAAATAGACAAAAAAAATAATAAGTGATAGATTAGTCAAATTATTCTTCTTATTAATACTTTCATTGCGGGTGTGTAGAACCTTATCGTGACGGGGAATAGGTTGATTGACGTAAAAGAGACTTTTTGGAGGTGAATTTTGCAGAATGTCCCCAAATTTGCGGTATTTAAAAAATAACTTCGGACCCGCACAAACTCTTCAAGGGGTTCTTTGCCGGATTAGATTGTTCATTGAAGTCGACCCAATTATCATACTTTTGCTTTTCAGGATTTTTTTCATACTTCTGCTTTTCAGGGATTTTTTCTACACAATCGGTAGAGGTTATGCTATGTTTTGTCTACTTATTTGTTAAGTTATTCATCGAAGTTTAATGAATTGATATTTTTTCTAGGTTGTTTTAATAAAGTGTTTTTCGAATTTGTAACTTTAATTTCGATTAAATCTACTCTAAATGATCTCAATTTGAAATAAAGCTTTCCAATACCAGTACGAACAATCCTCAATTGCCAATTTAGTTGAACAACACCAAATTAAAAGGACACACTTTATCTTTTTAAACACTTTCTAAGGTCCAACAATGAAGTTTTGAGATTTTTATAGTAAATTACCAAAATCTGTATCTGAATAAGAAGTGTAAGCAAAATATTATCAACATTCAAACGATTTTAACAATAAATCAATCATTAACTTTTATTTTTCACCATCAAACAAGAATTTTACGCTTTACAAATTTAAAAAAAGCTATGGCGTTCAAGCAAGAAAAGGGACATTTTGCTAAGACCATAAAAATGAGGACATTCTGCCAACACCATCACGTCGTGCTAATTCTTCTATTACTTAATAAGATGAAATAAATGAGGTGGAGGGGGATTGGGATAATTGTCAAGTGATTTCACAAGCTGTAGACGAGAACTTTGCTAAGTTTTAGCTAAACCATTGATATTCTTACTAATAAATGAAAAACAGGTATCGAGATTAAGCATATCTTGGGAGAAAGTACAAACATCCCAAGAAGGGTGTCAAATGAGCAGGTAAGTGATCACTAAAAAGTTACTTGGGCTAGATCAAAATTGCATAATGTCACAATTCAATTTGACATCTAGGCTGCGACATGGCACCAAACGGGCATTATTCGTCAACGAATTTGACAATAAAAGCTAAGCTAGTTAATGAGGCCTAATAGATAATAAGTGCGGAAACATAATAGAGTTGTGAAGTCAAACATCCCATAAACCCAACCAAAAAAAAAAAAAAAGTCATGGAACACTAGAATCTAACTGCTGGTTGAAACTGTAAAAGCTACTACTAACTACCATGGCGCATTAATGTCCTTTCACCCACGTGCCTTACCCATCTTCAGAGTGTTGGCTTCTTGTATAGCCCGCCTCGCTTGGTACATCAATCACCATTTTACTCTGTGCAAACTCAATAATATAGAGCTACTAGTTGATAAATGACAAAGTTGTGCCCAGGCTGTGTCAGGATTCCAATTTCTCACCTTAGGATATCGTGATGATATCGAATCTCTAAGATTAGATAAGTCTAACATTCATTAATAATTTAACAAAATTAACAACTAAGATAATAAGATAGTACGATAAAACTCATAATAACTCCAAAACAGAATATTTGTAACAAAATTCCCGAAACCGTTAGAACTAAGTCATAAGCTCTACAAAAATATACTGAAAAGTCCTAGTACAACACTGTCTAAACAAAGAGCAAACCGATGTAGAAGTAAGGACATAGGGTAACTCCGAGGCTTGCGAGCACCAAGCAAGTATACCTTGAAGTCTCCAAAATGTATGGTCAAATCATTGATGCCGTCTGAGCTCAATTGCTCGGATCTGCACAAAAATGGACAGAAGTATACTGTGAGTACACCACAATGGTACCTAGTAAGTATCAAGCCTAAACTCAGTAGAATAGTGACGAGGCCATGTCAAGACACCTACTAGGATAAGAGAAACTGAACAAGGCATATTATAGGCAAATAATGGAAGATGAGGAAATAAATGACTATAAAGCAGTTCAATAATGTAAGCTAACAATGGAATTTAAAGCAATAATGGCAATAAGAATGAACACATGATAAGAACATCAAGAAAACAACACGGACAAATACAAGTAAAGCAAATAAAGAGATAACAAAATTGTTCAACCAACAAGCGTCTTTAACATAGAATGTACAACAAGAATCACAACCGAGGTACCGCCTCGTTTCCACATTTTATAAATTCAAAATCACAACATTTCCTTATACCTACGCATGAGCTTTTACTTTTAGATATTTTGAAAATATTTTATTCGAAATAACTACACACACTTTAGCCCCGTTACATCACCGTGTGGCTCAAGTAATTCCCTTGGTAGCAATACACACATAAATCTCACCTTATGCCACCACATGCACATTAACCCCTATCCCTATATCGCCGCATGCGCATCAATATCACAACACAATAACAACTCACACTGCAAGTACCCATACGCCACAACTTGCCAAAATAAAAAATACAAAAGTTACCATCACATATAGCCTAAGGCTCAACCACGATGTGAACAAGAATCTCAATAATAATAAAATGAATGAAAATTACTCAACAAGGAAATATATCTCAATAATCAACAATTACAAATAAGAATAACTCGACAATAAAGGAGGTAACATAACAACAAGAGAGACAACAAAGACAATTAAGGCCTATAAGAACATGTTTAACAATAAGGGATAGATCATGTGATAACAACATCAAGTTAAATATGTAAGAGCAATTTAACAATGGAAGATCTAACATGATATTTTAATTTCTAATTAAATGCATGAAAGAGTCTAATAATCTAAACCGGTCAAAATATCACATATAAGCCCGTGTACACACTCGTCACCTCGTGTACACGTCTTTTAGATAATCCAAATAACACAAATCAACCCAAGTCCTAAGGGGTAGTTTCCCCCACACAAAGTTAGACAAGACAATTGACTCAAAAAAACTAATCAATCCACTAGTAAGACTTTTCCGCAAAAATTCAACTTTGGATGGCTCGAATCTAGCCAAAATAACTTAATACCATAAATATTTTCCATATGAAGCAATTCTGGATAATAAAATTACAATCTTTAAAGAAAATCAAAAAGTCAACTCAAAAAGTCAATCCAGGGTCCGCACCTCGGAACCCGACTAAACTTACAAAATCCTAACATCCATTCCCATACGAGTCCAACCATACCACAATTATTCAATTCCGACCTCAAATTGACCTTTAAATCCTTAATTTATAATTTAGGAAGGTTTTTCACAAAATCCCCCAATTTCTCCAACTCAAATCACTAATTAAATGACAAAAATAATGATGGAATAATGAATATTACATAAATTCGAGTAAAATATAATTATCCCGACCCAATCCTAGAAAATCCTCTCCAAAATCGCCCAAAACCGAGCTCTCTAAATCAAAATGTGAAAAATGGAATAAACCCTTGATTCACTCCTATTTCTACCAAGTTATTCCGCACCCGCCGACCAACAACCGCTTTTGCGGCTTTACATTTGCCAAAAATCATCGCAGATGTGAATTCTCATTAAACTCAGGAGAATTGCTTCTGCGGACCAATATGCGCACCTGCGCATCCGCTTCTGTGGAGAAACAACCGCACCTGCGGTCCCTCACCAAAGTCCAAATTCCGCATCTACGGAGCCCTGCCTGCTTCTGTGGTTGCGCATCTGTGAATCTGTATCTGCACTTGCGGAGCCAATCCACCAAGCCCAAAATCGCTTCTGCGGCCAAGTAACCGCTTCTGCGGTGCAACTAATGCACCAGACTTTAGCATTTCCTTCTAAGTGCTCAAAGTTTCGAACTCAATACGAATCACACCCGGGGCCTCCGGGACCCCGTTCGAATATAATCATGTCCTAAAACACAACACAAACCTACCTGAGACCTTAAATCACATTAAGCAATACTAAATCTACGAATCACACCCCAATTCAAGCATATTTAATCAATTAAGATTCAACTTCTAAAACTAATGCCGAATCATATCAAACCAACTCCAAATGAGCTCAATTTTTGCATGCAAGTCCCAAATGACACAACAGACCTATACCAACTCCCGAAATTACAATCCAAGGTCTATATCAATAAATTCAACCCTCGGTCAGACCTTTCAACCTTCCAAAACTTCAATTTTCCAACTTTTGCAAAAAAATACCAAATAAACCTACGGACCTCCAAATCAACATACGGAACCTCTAAATCAACATCGGGAGATGCAACGAAGTCCAAAATTACCATATGAAGCTATTGGAACCATCAACACTCTATTTCGGAGTCGCCTACACAAAAGTCAAACTTCGGTCAACTCTTTCAACTTAAACTTCCAACTTTGGGACTAAGTGTCCCAATTCACTCCGAAACTCTCCCGAAACCAAACCAACCATCCCAAAAAGTCGCCTAACTATAATTGAACATAAAAGAGGTAATAAATAGGGGAACGGGGCTAAAATACTCAAAATGACCTGCCGGATCATTACAAACTGCATGAGAAGTTAACTAATTGATAAAGTATGTAAAACAACTCAACAAAATCACAATATCTTGTAAAACTACTAGAGGTATTTGTAACGACCCGGTCGGCTTTTTTGAGAGTTAGTGCCCCGATCCCCTAATAATCGCTTCTCCCATATCTATTTATGTTATTGGATTTTGTCGGAGCGTTGAGTGATGAAATTCGGGGTGATTTTGGACACATAGTCCATAAATGTGGAATTTAGCTTTAGAAATCTGGCCGTAGCTAGAGCTATGTGAAGATGGATCCGGAATGGAATTCCGTCAAATCCATTAGCTCCGTTGGGTGATTTTGGGGTTAGGAATGTATTCGGAATGTGTTTTCGAGGTCGGTTGTGGATTTAGGCTTGAATTGGCGAAAGTTAGAATTTTGGCGATTTCGGCCGATAGGTAAAATTTTGATATCTGACTTGGAATGGAATTCCGAAAGCGAAAGCAGGTCCGTAGTGTCATTTATGACCTGTGTGCAAAATTTGTGGTCATTCGGGATGAGTTTAGACGTGTTTCGGCATCGGATGTGAATTCTAGAAATTTCGTAAGTTCTTAGGCTTGAATCTATGCATATTTGATGATTTGATGTCAGGAGACGTGGTTTTAAGGCTCGACCAAGTTTGAATGAAGTATTAGAGTTGGTTGGTAGGTTTGGTTGAGGCCCCCGGGGCCTCGGGCGTATTTCGGGTGCTCAAACGGACTTCTTACACCTTAAAACTTCTGATGTTTCTGGTTTTTTTGAGCATAAGATAATCCTTCAGTGCGATCGCGTGTTTTGGGCCGTGATCGCGGAGAGTAAGTTTGGGCCCAACTGATTTTGTTCACTGCGATCGTAATAAGAGGAACGCAACCGCATAAGGGCTATTGGGGGGAGCTTCACTCTGTGCGTTCGTGTGGGCCTTAGCTGCGAACACATAGGGTCCAGTCCAGGAAAGCTCCACGAACATAGCTGGATGTTTGCGACCGCACTGTGTTCCAGCTTTAGTTTGATGTTTCTTAGCCTATGCGATCACATCTCTAGGAGCGCGAACGCACATCACAATTTAGGTCTGGGCAGAACATTAAAACCCCAATTCGAGGGTTTAAGCCTATTTTCACCATTTTCGAATTTGAGAGCTCGGGAGATGCAATTTTTGGAGACTTTTGCACCTGGGTAACTTGGGTAAGTGATTTCTATCCATATTATATCAATTTCCATGATTTTAATCTTAAATCCAACCTTTAATTTCGAAACGTTTGGGTAGAAAATGGAAAAAATGGGATGAACTTCATAGATCAAATTATTGAGTTTTGCTTGGGTGTTTGACCTCTGATTTGAGAGATTCTTATATGGTTAGATTTATGAGTGAATGAGTGTCCGGAAAATATAATTTTTACCCGATTTCGAGACGTGGACCCGAGGGACTTTTTGGCCGAATTTCCTAATTTCGCGTATTAGCTTAGAAATAATTAGCTATTTTGTTTTCTTGAAATGATATTTACACTATGCAATCGAATTGACTAGATTTGGGCCACTCGGAGTTGGATACTCGTGGCAAGAGCGTAGTATTGAGTTGATTAGCGTAGTCAAGGTAAGTGGCTTGCCTAATTCTGTGTTGGGGACTTCCCCTTAGGCATTTTTATACTGATTTTGTTACGTGGACGCCGTGTACGTGAGGTGACGAGTGCGTACACGGGTCATTGTTGCAAAAATCCTATTTTTACTTCCATGAAATCACTCATTTTCATTCATATATTACTGTTTCCTGTCTTAACTGAGTAGTTAGCTTAAGAGTAAGCATGCCTACCTGTCCTTACTTGATTTTCTCTTATTTGCAACTAGTCGCACCATGCTTAGGTAGCTTTACTCTATTCTTTCCTGTTGTTTTCCTGGACTATTTAATTAAGCCGTATCCGACATACTTCTGCTTTGCATATTTAAATTGGGACTACGGACCGAGATCCGAGAGCTTTTCCTCTGTACTGCAATTCATATTTAAATTGGGATTACAGACCGAGATCTGAGAGCTTTCCCCCTGTACGAAAATGCATATTTAAATTGGGACTACGGACAGAGATCCGAGAGCTTTCCCCTATACTGCATAGCATATTTAAATTGGGACTACGAACTGAGATCCGAGAGCTTTCCCCTTGTACTGCATTGCACATTTACTGTTGAGATATATGTTGGGCTGAGCAGAGGGCTCTCTGTTTGTTATAAATTCTCCCAGTTTCCATTAATCCTGTTTATCATTGCTCATCTATCTTTCACTGTTTTATATTTATATTGACTTGTTTTAAAAAATCAGTAGAGCCTCAACATGACCTCGTCACTACTTGACTGGGGTTAGGCTTGGCACTTAAGGAGTACCGAATGTGGAGTACCCACGCCCTTTCCTGCGCATGTTTTCCCTACGTGCAGATCCAGGTACCAACATCCAGTATCGTGTCTAGGAGTCGTTCTAGCAGTTGCTAGGAGACCGCGAGGTAATTCTGCCGCGTCCGCTGAATCCCACGAGTCCCCTTCTACTCTAGTATAGGCATAGAGGACTTATGTATTTTCCACTATTTCATTGTATAGAGCTACATTTAGTACAGAGCTTGTGACTATCGTGACATTCCGGGTTTTAGGAAGTGAAAGTGTACATGCTGAGCAATTATGTTATATCTTCTTGAG
The DNA here is from genome assembly GCA_005239505.1 of Nicotiana paniculata. Lineage (NCBI taxonomy): Eukaryota > Viridiplantae > Streptophyta > Magnoliopsida > Solanales > Solanaceae > Nicotiana > Nicotiana paniculata. The sequence goes on along the minus strand of ML361937.1, from coordinate 67,557 downwards.
TTCTTTTCTGTCTTTATTTTATTGATTCTATTATGTTCCGCAAATTTTAGGCTTACCTACTCGTAGAGATTAGGTGCCGTCATGATACCTTTCGGAGAGCAAAACGGGTCGTGACAAGTTAGTATCAGAGCGTCTAGGTTCATAGGAGTCACAAGTCACAAGCCGGTTTATTAGAGTCTCGCAGATGGTGCGGAGACATCCGTGTCTATCTTCGAGAGGCTATGTAACTATTAAGAACAATCAAATTATTTGGAATTCCTTATCGTGCTAGTTACTCTCATCAAATTCTTAAACTCTATTCTATTCTTTCTTGCAGATGGTTCGTACCCGTACCAGACGTACTGATGACCAGGCACCCGAGCCCCCAGTCAAAGCCACCAGAGGTAGGGGCCGGGGCAGAGGACGAGCACGCGGTTCAGCCCGAGCACCGGCTAGAGCAGAGGTAAATGAGCCCCCATCAGCTACAGTTGGAGGGGCACAAGAGGTCCCTACTGTTACTCCAGACCTCCAGGAGACATTGTCTCAGTTCTTGAGTGCCTTCCTCAGGCAGGTCTACTCCCGATAGCTCCAGCTACATCCCAGGCCGGGGGAGGGACACAGACTCCCGAAGCACGTACTCCTGAGCAGAGGGTTCATATTGGGCAGGTTCTAGAGTATATTCCTATGCCCCCAGCAGCTCCTGCCCAAAATGAGACTAGGATAGCTGTTATGAGGCATAGCAGCTCTGACTTAAGAGGTACAAGAAGTACCACCCAACTGAGTTCAGCGGACTAGCTTCGGATGACGCCCTGGGTTTTCTTGAGGGGTGTCATCACATTCTCCTCACTATGGATATTGTGGATACGAGTGGGGTTTCTTTCACTGCTTTCCAGTTGAGGGGAGAAGCTTATCAGTGGTGGCGTGCTTTTGAGCTTAGTATACCGGACGAGGAAACTTCACTTACTTGGGCTCAGTGCTCCGAGATGTTCTTACTTGAGTTTGTCCCTCAGAGCTTCAGGGATGCTTGGCATGCGGAGTTTGAGCAGCTACGCCAGGGTTCCATGACTGTGTCAGAGTATGCAGTCCGTTTCAGCGATTTGGCTCGCCATGCACCAGCTTTGGTTGTCACTGTCAGAGAGAGGGTTCGACGCTTTATTGAGGGACTCCACCCCAGTATTCAGACCAGCATGGCTAGAGAGCTGGAGACCGATATTACTTACCAGTAGGCTGTGAGTATTGCCCGGAGGATTGAGATTATGTTAGCCCGGGACAGGGAGGAGAGAGAGGCCAAGAGGTCTCGAGAGACTGGTCATTTTTCAGGAGCCCGTGCACCAGCCGCACGCTATGGTAGGGGTTTTGTGAGTCGCCCCGTTCATTCAGATCTCCCAGCAGCCAGTGGTATTCCAGCTCCTCCTAGACCTCAGGAGCCTTATTATGCACCACTAGTATCTCAGGCGTCTCCTGCTCGAGGTGCTATCACTGGCCAGTCAAGCAGGACAGATCAGAGTCAGCAGCGGCCGCCACATCCTCCGAAGGGTTGCTTTGAGTGTTGTGACCCTCGTCAAATGATCAGAGATTTCCCCAAATCGAGGAGGGGTGCACCACCTCAGACTTATCAGGGTGCACCACCTTAATATTATCAGGCTCCACGTCTTCCACCAGGTCCTCCAGCTATTCTTCCAGCCCCAGCTGCTACCCCACCACCTCAGGCAGCTTGAGGTGGAGGTCGGGGAGGTCGAGGTCGCCCTAGAGAGGGAGGCCAGACCAGGTACTATGCTCTTCCGGCATGATCCGAGGCCATTGCTTCAGATTCGGTCATCACAGGTATTGTTCCCGTTTCTCATAGGGATGCATCAGTATTATTTGACCCAGGTTCTACATATTCATATGTGTCTTCTTATATTGTTTCACATCTGGGGATATCTCGGGATTCTTTGAGTTCCCCTGTTTATGTTTCTACTCCAGTGGGAGATTCTCTTGTTGTTGACCGCGTATATCAGTCATGTTTGATTGATATCAGTGGTTTTGAGACCAGGGCTGATTTACTACTACTCAGTATGGTAGATTTCGATGTTATATTGGGTATGGACTGTGTAATGACCCGACCAGTCATTCCGTGAGATTTACCCCGTTTCCCCCATTTCTACATTTGTCATATATTGCTTAACCTATTTATGTTATGTTGGGTCAGTTGGTTTGGGTCCGGAGTGGTCATGGTGAGAATTAAGCATTTAGTCCTCTAAAATAGCTTAATAGTTGAGGAAGTCAACTGAGAGTTGACTTATTGGTGAACGACCTTAGAATGCAGATTTTATGGCTCGGATAGCTTTTTTAGGTGATTTGGGACTTAGGAGTGTATTCAAAATGAGGTTTTGATATCCGGTGTAGAATTAGGCTTGAATTGGCGAAAGTTAGTTTTTGGCAATTTCCGTTCGGCAGTGGAAAATAGGCTATCAGGGTCGGAATGGGATTCCAGAAGTTGGAACAGGTCCGTAATGTCATTTTGGGTATGTGTGCAAAATTTCAGGTCAATCGGAGGTGTTTTGGTTGGTTTCGGCGTAGTTGGCAAAATTTGGAAGTTTCAAAGTTCATAGGCTTGAATTTGATGTAATATTGGTGTTTTCATGTTGTTTTTGGTGTTTCGAAGGCTCGACTAAGTTGGACTAATGCTATGGGTTGTGTTGGTATGTCTGGTTGGGGCCCCGAGGGGCTCGGGATTGAATTCGGATGGTTGGCGGAGTTTTGAACTTGGAAAAATATGTAGCAAATGGCTGCTGGTGTAAGTTTCTGGTGTTGGCCGCACTTGCGGATGGGTAGCCGCAGGTGTGAAAGTCCATGCACATGTGCGAAAGGAGGCTAGGCAGGGGGAAATCCGCAGGTGCGAAGAGTTGGCCGCACCCGCGAAGCCGCAGGTGCGGAGAAGTGGCCGTAGGTGCAAAAATTGGTCCGTTAGTGGGATTGCGCAGGTGCACACCTGGGACCGCAGGTGCGGAATTGTTGGGCAGAACAGTGCAAAAGAGGCCTCCACAAAATTTTATTCATTTCACCATTGTTGCATGCAGTTGGAGCTCTTTTGAAGGAAAATTGAAGAAAGAATTCGTGTATCTTCAGTGGAGGTAAGTTCCCGGGTTATTAAAATCATTTCTATGCTATTTTGTTTGAATTAGGCTTGTAAATTGAAGGATTAAAATAGGAAAAGGTTGGAGGATTGGAAAATTCTTTTGGAAATTTGGGTAGGCAATTGTGGTCAGATTGTGGTGTTTTTGGTATGTACAAAACCGTGGGAGGACGAGGTTTCTAGTGATGTGAAATTTATCGAGTTCCGAGGCATGGGTCCGGGGCTCGGGTTTGGCAGAATTTCGAGATTCTTGTATAATTTGATAGTTTTCGATTGGGTTGTGTTCCTTTAGTATATATATATGATGTTAAACTGGTTTTGGCTAGATTAGTAGCAATCGAGAGCCAATTTGAGGGGCAAGAGAATATCAGACTAGTGTTGTGGCCCGGTAGAGGTAAGTAATGGTTATAAATCTTGTCCTGAGGGTAAGAAACCCCGGACTACATATTTCTCACTGATTTTAGAATGGCGCACATGTCGGATGACGAGTACGTGGCGCGCACTGATTTTTGGATTGGACTTGGTCCTCTCCGCGACAACTATTGAGTTGCATATCTTACTCAAAACCTTATGTTAAATTATGTTCTAAAGATTTGTTGCAATATTTGGGCTATAAGCCGTGTTTGGGGCCTCGTGCCGATCTGTTTAGACCCCTTGGGGGATTTTTACTACTGTCTTCCTCACTATTTATTGATGATTTCACTCAGTTGCATTGTGCTTACTGTTTTCGAAAATCAGCCTGATTTACACTACTCTGAGATTTAAAAATAATGTTTTGGGTCGAGTACCCTGTTTTACTGATTCGCCCGAGGGGCTTTTGAGAGGTTCTGCTGAGTGAGGCCGAGGGTCTAATTGTGAGGTTATGATACACCACGAAGTGGCTTAATATTAGCGCTTGGGCTGAAGGAGCCCCTCCGGAGTCTACACACACCCCCAGTGAGTGCACCGAGTGCTGAGTGACGAGTGATTGGGAGGCATGAGTGACTGTGAGGTATGCTCGAGGGGCTGATATTGAGTGATGGTGAGGTATGCCCCAGGGGCTGATTATGAGTGACTGTGAGGCATGCCCGATGGGCTGATTATGATACATGTTTTTGCCCGAGGGGCTACTTATGATCTTACTACTTTCACTCTGAACTTATGAAACATGTTTTGCCCGAGGGTCTCTTTATGATTCATTTCATTTTCATACTAATCTTTCAGTTTGAAGTTGTTAAAAATATACATTGCTCAAAGGATTTTTCTGAAGTTGGTTTTAAGGCATGATGATTTCATATATCTATGTTTATACTGTTGGAAAGAAAGGCTGTACATATTGTGAATTGATGACATTGATTTTTACGTGATTCCTTGCCACTTAGACTTGATTTATTTTCATTACTACTGAGTTGGCGTACTCACATTACTCCCTGCACCCCTGTGTGCAGATTCAGGTGCAGATACCGAGCATTAGCTATCTACTCCGTACGGAGCCGGAGTGCGGGATATAGAGGTAGCTATTTAGTGTCCGCAGCATCTCTGTTTTCCCTTCTTGTTGTATCTAGATATTTATTTGAAGGTTTTGTATTATAATAGTACACTTTTGGCTTATCTCTCTTAGATGCTCATGACATGTTGGCTCCGGGTTTTGGGGTTGGTTACACTGTTTATTGGCCTAATGTATTTAGTAAACTCTGTATATTTTATGAAATGCTTGAATTGGTTGGGAATTTGAAAGAAACTGTAAACATGGGATTATTGGCTAGCCTAGTTCCACGATAGGCGCCATCACGACTGATTTAGGATTTGAGGTCGTGATAGACTGGCTGTCTCCCTACTATGCTATTCTTGATTGTCACACCAAGACCGTGATGTTGGCTATGCGAGGATTACTGAGGTTATAGTGGAGATGTTCCTTAGAGTATACTCCCCGCCGAGTCATTTCTTTTCTTAAGGCTCAGCGGATGGTTGAAAAGGGGTGTGATGCATATTTGGCTTATGTGAGAGATGTTAGTGCTGATACCCCTACAGTTGAGTCAGTTCCAGTTGTCAGGGATTATTCTGATGTATTTCCAGCTGATCTTCCGAGCATGCCTCCCGATAGAGACATTGATTTCGGCATTGACTTGTTGCCAGGCACTCAGCCCATTTCCATTCCTCCCTATCGCATGGATCCTCCTGAGTTGAAGGAGCAGTTGCAGAAGTTGCTTGAGAAGGGGTTCATCAAGCCCAGTGTATCAACTTGGGGTGCTCTGGTGTTATTTGTGAAGAAAAATGATGGCTCGATGCGTATGTGTATTGACTACCGGCAGCTGAATAAGGCGACAATGAAGAACAAGTACCCATTGCCTCGCATTGATGATTTATTTTACCAGTTACAAGGTGCTAGGGTGTTCTCCAAAATTGATTTATGTTCAGGTTATCATCAGCTGAAGATTCGGAAACCGGATATCTCGAAGACTGCCTTCAGGACCAGATATGGCCACTATGAGTTCCTTGTTATGTCATTTGGGCTGACCAATGCCCCAATAGACTTCATGCATCTGATGCACAACATATTTCGGCCTTATCTTGATACTTTCATCATTGTGTTCATTGATGATATTTTGGTATATTCTCGGTCCTAGGAGGACCATGAGCAGCACTTGAGGACCGTGCTTCAGACATTGAGAGAGAAGAAGTTGTACGCCAAGTTTTCTAAGTGTGAATTTTGGCTTGATTCTGTGGAATTCCTTGGCCATGTGGTGTCTTCGGATGGGATCAAGGTAGATCCGAAGAAGGTGGAGGCGGTGCAGAGTTGGCCCAGACCGTCCTCAGCTACTGAGATTCGCAGTTTCCTCGGTTTGGCTGGGTCGCCATTTTGTGGAGGGATTTTCATCCATTTCAGCGCCTATGATCAGACTGACCCAGAAGGGTGCACCTTTTATATGGACTGAGTAGTGTGAGGAGAGCTTCCAGAAGCTCAAGACAGCCCTGACTACAACTCTTGTGTTGGTTTTGCCTACCGGTTCCAGGTCTTATACAGTCTATTGTGATTCTTCGAGGATTGGCCAGGGAGCGGTGTTGATGAAGGACGTTAGGGTGATTGCCTACGCGTCCAGACAGTTGAAGGTTCATGAGAAAAACTACCCTGTTCATGATCTCGAGTTGGCAGCGATTGTTCACGCCCTGAAGATATGGCGTCATTATTTATATGGTGTTCCCTGTGATATATTCACGGATCATCGGAGTTTGCAGCACATATTCAGGCATAAGGATCTAAATTTGCGCCAGCGTAGGTTGTTGGAGTTTCTAAAGGACTATGACATCACTATATTATACCACCCGGGGAAGGCCAATGTGGTGGCCGACGCCTTGAGTCGCCGGACGGAGAGTTTGGGGAGTTTGGCATACCTTAATGCAGCTGAGAGGCCTCTAGCCTTAGATGTTCAGTCCTTAGCCAGCCAGTTCGTGATATTGGATCTTTCTGAACCTTGCCGGGTATTATCTTGTGTGGTTTCTCGATCTTCCCTTTATGACTGTATCATAGAGCGCCAGTATGATGATCCCCACCTTTTGGTTCTTCAGAATAGAATCCGGCGGGGTGATTCCAGGGATGTGACTATAGAAGATGATGGTGTGATGAGGATGCAGGGTCGGATCTGTGTGCCCAATGTGGATGGGCTTTGGGAGTTAATTCTTGAGGAGGACCATAGTTCGCGGTATTCCATCCATCCGGGTACTGCGAAGATGTACCAGGATCTGAGACAACACTATTGGTAGCGAAGGATGAAGAAGGATATAGTGGAGTTTGTAGCCAAGTGTCTCAACTGTCAGCAAGTCAAATGTGAGCATCAGAGACCAGGAGGGTTACTTCAGCAGATTGAGCTTCCAGAGTGGAAGTGGGAGCGGATCACCACGGATTTTGTGGTTGGACTTCCTCGGACTTTGAGGAATAATGATGCTATTTGGGTGATTGTGGATCGGCTGACCAAATCAACTCATTTCATTCCAGTGTTGACTACATATTCATCAGAGAGGTTGGCTGGGATTTATATCAGAGAGATTGTTCGCCTCCACGGTATTCTAGTATCTATCATTTCAGACAGAGGTGCACATTTCACTTCACGGTTCTGGAGAGCCGTTCAACAGGAGTTAGGCACCAGGGTAGAGTTGAGCACAACTTTTCACCCTCAGATGGACGGGCAGTCCGAGCGCACGATTCAGATTCTTGAGGATATGCTCCGTGCCTGTGTGATAGATTTTGGAGGGTCATGGGATCGATACTTGCCTCTTGCAGAGTTTTCTTATAACAACAGCTACCAGTCCAACATTCAGATGGCGCCGTATGAGGCTTTGTATGGTAGGCGGTGCAGGTCTCCCGTGGGATGGTTTGAGCCGGGCTAGGCCCGATTGTTGGGTACGGACTTGGTTCAGGATGCCCTGGACAAGGTGAAGGTGATTCAAGAGAGACTTCGCACAGCTTAGTCCAGGCAGAAGAGCTATGCGGACTGGAAGGTTCGTGACTTGACATTTATGGCTGTTGATCGGGTTTTGCTTCGGGTATCGCCTATGAAGGGTGTCATGAGGCTCGGGAAGAAAGGCAAGCTGAGTCCGAGATTTATTGGCCCTTTTGAGGTGTTGCGGCGTGTTGGGGAGGTTGCTTATGAGCTAGATCTGCCTCCCAGCCTAGCAGGGGTTCATCTGGTGTTTCACATCTCCATGCTCCGGAATTATCACAGTGACCCGACTCATGTTTTGGATTTCAGTTCAGTCCAATTGGACAAGGATCTTTCATATGTTCAGAAGCCAATAGCTATACTTGATAGGCAGGCCAGGAAGATCAGGTCAAAGGATATTGCATCAGTAAAGGTTCAGTGGAGGGGTCAGCCAGTCGAGGAGGCAACTTGGGAGACTGAGCAGGATATGCAGAGTCAGTACCCTCATCTTTTCACAGCTTCAAGTATGTTTCTATGCTCGTTTGAGGACAAATAATTTTCTTCAGAGGGGGAGGATGTAACGACCTGGTCGGTCATTTTTAGAGTTAGCACCTCGATCCCCTAATAACCGCTTCTCCCATGTCTATTTATCTTATTGGAACTTGTCAGAGCATTGAGTGATGAAATCCGGGGTGATTTTGGACACATAGTCCATAAATGTGGAATTTAGCTTTAAAAATCTGGCTGTAGCTAGAGTTGTGTGAAGACGGATCTGGAATGGAATTCCGTTGACTCCGTTGGGTGATTTCTGGGTTAGGAGAGTGTTCGGAATGTGTTTTCAAGGTCAGTTGTGGATTTCGGCTTGAATTGGCGAAAGTTATAATTTCGGCAATTTCGGCCGATAGGTGAAATTTTGATATCAGACTCGGAATAGAATTACGAAAGTGAAAACATGTCCGTGATGTCATTTATGACCTGTGTGCAAAATTTGAGGTCATTCGGATGAGTTTAGACGTGTTTCAGCATCAGATGTGAATTCTAGAAATTTCATAAGTTCTTAGGCTTGAATCTATGCATATTTGATGATTTTGATGTTAGGAGACGTGTTTTTAGCGCTCTACCAAGTTTGAATGAAGTATTAGAGTTGGTTGGTAGGTTTGGTTGAGGCCACGGGGGCCTCGGGCGTATTTCGGGTGCTCAAACAGACTTCTTTCACCTTAAAACTTTTGCTGTTTCTGGTTTTCTTGAGCATCTGATAATCCTTCAGTGCGATCACGTGTTTTGGGCCACGATCGTGGAGAGTAAGTTTGGGCCCAGCTGATTTTGTTCAGTGCGAACGCAATAAGAGGAACGCGACCGCATAAGGGCTATTGGGCCGGGCATGGGAGCTTCACTCTGTGTGTTTGCGTGGGCCTTAGCTGCGAACGCATAAGGTCCAGTCCAGGAAAGCTCCGCGAACGCAAATGGATGTTTGCGACCGCACTGTGTTCCAGCTTTAGGAGGGTGTGGCTTATCCTAAGCGATCGCATCTCTAGGAGCGCGACCACACCTCACAATTTAGGCCCGGGCAGAACATTAAAACCCCAATTCGAGGGTTTAAGCCTATTTTCACCATTTTCGAATTTGAGAGCTCGAGAGAGACGATTTTTGGAGACTTTTGCACTTTGGTAACTTGGGTAAGTGATTCTATCCATATTAGATCAATTTCCATGATTTCAATCTCAAATCCAACCTTTAATTTCGAAAAGTTTGGGAAAAAAATGGGAAAAATGGGATGAACTTCATAGATCGAATTATTGAGTTTTGCCTGGGTGTTTGACCTCCGATTTGAGAGATTCTTATATGGTTAGACTCATGAGTGAATGAGTGTCCGGAAAATGTAATTTTTACCCGATTTTGAGACGTGGGCTCGGGGGACTTTTTGGGAGAATTTCCTAATTTCGCGTATTAGCTTAGAAATAATTAGCTATTTTGTTTTCTTGAAATGATATTTACACTATGCAATCGAATTGACTAGATTTGGGCCACCCGGAGTTGGATACTCGTGGCAAGAGCGTGGTATTTAGTTGATTAACGCAGTCAAGGTAAGTGGCTTGCGTAATTCTATATTGGGGACTCCCCCTTAGGTATTTTTATACTGATTTTGTTACGTGGATGCCGTGTATGTGTGACGAGTGCGTACACGGGTCATTGTTACAAAAATCCTATTTTTACTTCCATGAAATCACTCATTTTCATTCATATATTACTTTTTCCTATCTTAACTGAGTAGTTAGCTTAAGAGTAAGCATGCCTACCTGTCCTTACTTGATTTCCTCTTATTTTCTACTAGTCTCACCATGCTTAGGTAGCTTTACTCTATTCTTGCCTGTTGTTTTCCTGGACTGTTTAGTTAAGCTGTATCCGACATACTTCTGCTTTGCATATTTAAATTGGGACTACGGACCGAGATCCGGGAGCTTTCCCCCTGTACTGCATTTCATATTTAAATTGGGACTACGGACAGATGTCCGGGAGCTTTCCCCCTGTACTGTATAGCATATTTAAATTGGGACTACGAACTGAGATCCGGGAGCTTTCCCCTTGTACTGCATTGCACATTTACTTTTGAGATATATGCTGTGCTGAGCCGAGGGCTCTCTGTTTGTTATAAAATCTCCCAGTTTCCATTAATCTTGTTTTTCATTGCTCATCTATGTTTCACTGTTTTATATTTATATTGACTTGTTTTAAGAATTCAGTAGAGCCTCAACCTGACCTCGTCACTACTTGACTGGGGTTAGGCTTGGAACTTACGGAGTACCGAATGTGGAGTACTCACGCCCTTTCCTCCATATGTTTTCCCCATGTGCATATCCAGGTACCAAGACCCAGTATCGTGGCTAGGAGTCGTTCTAGAAGCTGCAAGGAGACCGCAAGGTAATTCTGCCGCGTCCGCAGAATCCCACGAGTCTCCTTCTACTCTAGTATAGGCATAAAGCACTTATGTATTTTCCACTATTTCATTGTATAGAGCTATATTTAGTACATAGCTTGTGATTATCGTGACATTCCGGGTTTTGGAAAGTGAAAGTGTACATGCTGAGCAGTTATGTTATATCTTCTTGAGTTCTTTTCTGTCTTTATTTTATTGATTCTATTATTTTTCGCAAATTTTAGGCTTACCTAGTCGTAGAGACTAGGTGCCGTCACGAGACTTTTCGGAGGGCAAAACGGGTCGTGACAATATTAATTTGTATAAATACATATACTACGACCCTTGAGATCTGTGCTGGATATATTAAGAACTAACTAATATAGCTCATGCTTTCCCCGCACACAAACTAGATAGTTTTAATCCATACAAACAACATATATAATATGGCTTTGATGAAAAGCAACTATTCTAAGAGTTAAAATCTCACTTTCCTTTCAAACAACAAACTTTTACTTTATTTGAATGCTCAAAATGTCCAAATGATCTTCAATAGCCACAATTTATTCAAAATAATGAATAACGAATCCAAATTATTCTAGGAGAACTTTTCTCGTAATTTTAGGACAGTCTGAAGTCAAAGTCACTCTCGGTAACCTCCAAAGTCAATGCTTAGGTCAAAGAATCAAAATTCGAAACAAATTTTATGGGCGTGTTACCCATTGGCAAAGGAGTTCAAATCTATAATTAAAATTCAATTTCAATATCATTTGGTTGGTCAAAAGTCCAACCTACCATTTTTAGGTCTGGTATAAAATATTCAATTTTAGCCTTTGAATCTCATATATTATTGGTTTAAATTATATCAAAATCAAGCATGATCTCAATACTAGTATAGAAAAATCATACACTAAACTACATATCAAAACTCTAACTTTTCTCCTTAAACAAAGTTCAAATCCCCGAAATGTGCCAAAAATGGCTGTTGTATGAACTGATATTTATAGGCTGTAGAAGTACTCTTCGAGACCTATAGCAGCCGAACTTGACCTTTGCAGCCTCGATCAATAGCTCAAAGTCTCATAGAAGCTCTGGCCAAAAATTGGCCGAGCTAACATTTCTCTACGCGATTGCAACACCCTCTATGATGATGCATGTCCATCTAACTCTTCGCGTTCGCAATATCCGCCAAACGATTCCATTTAAGGAATCTAGCATAAAAAACATTCTACAACATACAATATTCATCCAATGGTTCTAAAGAAAAATTGAGCCCCTCAAGTCCTAAACCAACTGTACCCATAGGTCCCAAAATGTCATATGAACCTGTGAACCAACATGGATCGATTTTAGGTTAAAACTAAACCAAACTAATTTAATTCATCAAACCAAATATAATAAAAAGATATTGATTTGGTTTGAATTGATTTAGTTTTTCATTTCTTGACCTAAACAATTCATAATATCATGAAATCACAGAAATTAATCAAGAACAATAGATAAAACAACAAGGTATACAAATCAGAGATAGGATAAGCATGCTTATCAAAATAAGATAACCAAAGAAAAATTTAGTTTTGATATTCGTATATAGATATGATATGCATCAGGTAGCACCTATTTAAATGCTTGTAAGTGAGTCTAGGATGATCATGCATGCTCAAGAATCATTCATAATCAATATCAACATATCCCATGTTCTCCAACATAATCCAACACGTCCCACACGCTCCAACACAATACGCAAATCACTTGCGCTCACATGGCCCCATGTAACATGGGTAATCGCCTGATTCTGGAGGGATGTATCCATATCGAAGCGCCACACGAAAATTCATCGTGTCATAACATATCAATATCATAATAATTGTACGACAATAGTTATCATAATGTCCAAATGTGCCAAAATCATATCAATCTGTATTAAGATCTCCACCCCAAGGATATATGTATTATCACACCCCTTTTTTATTCCTCCTTAAAAAGATAAAAGTATTTTTCAAAGAACGAAAGTATTTTAGATTTTAAAGATGATAAAATATCATGTTTCAAGAGGATTTTTCAGAGTCGCCCTTTGGCATTGAATTTTAGTGTGTCATGTCACTATTTCTAAAACAATATTTCCTTTAAACACATTTGACTCACGGAGAAGGTATTAGGCTCTCCCCAGGTTCCGTAGAAATATGGTTGCATAGTTGATCTAGTTGGATTTAAAAATCACTCTAATTAAGGTTATAATAGACAAAAAAGAAAAATAAACATAAAAGAGGTTCGAGGTTGTCCCCACCTAAATAAAAAAATAGCAAGAAAAATATGAATACTAAAATTTCTATACTATGCCTCCTTAATTTCATCCGCATTTAGCCTTTATTTGCACATATTTTGGGACATAGTGTGATAAAAAGTTTTACAAACTCCGTGGGGCTTCCTACAATAATAAACTAAAGAAGAAAACTGTAACCACCCGATCGATCGGTTGAGTAATTGCACTTTGCTCGGTAGTTTTAGGACATGAGTATCTTCGTATGATGTATTATGTCTTGTATGAATCATCGATTTTGATTTTCAAGTTATTCGAAATTGATTTGGAAGAATGAAATTCATGGTTGAAGCTTTAAAGTTGGAAGAGTTGACCAAGTTTGACTTTTGTGAATTTGACCCCCGGAACGGAGTTTTGATGGTTCTGTTAGGTCCAGAGGTGAATTTGGACTTGGGAGTATGCCCGTATTTATATTTGGATATCTCTAGAAGGATTTACACTAATTGACAAAAGTTGAAAATTTGAAGGTTTGAAGTGTTCATAAGTTTGACCAGGAGTTGACTTTAATGATATCGGTCTCAGATTGTGGTTCGTAGAATTTGCGCTTCATTATGTCATTTGGGACTTGTGTTCAAAACTTGGGTACATTCCAGATTGATTTGATATATTTCGGCACGAGATTTGGAAGTTAAAAGTTCAAAAGTTCATTTAAGTTTGAATTGAGGTGCGATTCGTTGTTTTGATGATGTTATGTGTGATTTGAGGCCTCGAGTAGGTTCGTTTTATGTTATGGAACTTTTTGGAATGTTCATATGGGGTCCCGAGGGGCTCGGGCGTGATTCAGATCGATTTCAGACCATTTCCTTCATAATTGCATTGCCGATTCCTGCTGATGTCTGGAACAACAAGTGTTCTTCGCGATCGCGAAGTTAGAGGTGCGATCGCGTAGAGGAAAAATCTAGAGCTGAGTATTTCTTCTTCGCGTTCACGAGTAGTTGTCCGCATTCGCGTAGGTTTCTGGAGATTGGGCATCACGTTCGCATGTGAGCTATGTCGTTCGCATAGAGCTGAGCCGAGAGCTGGAGTTGGAAGCTTCTTCATCGCGTTAACGTATGAGGGGACTCGTTCGCGAAGTGTGGGCGCCGGTATGTATCGTATTCGCATGATTTATTTCGCGATCCCGTAGCGTATTTGTGGAGGCAATGTAGGTTGTTCTTCGTGAACTCGAAGGTTGTTTTGCGATCACAATTCATTGATTCGCCCAGTGATTATAAGTACTCTAATTTCGGGGGTTTCATCCATTTTTACATATTTGGAGCTATGGAGCTCAGATTCAGATGATTTTTGAAGCGATTCCCACCTTATGGATTGGTGAAGTGTTCTTTACTCGATTTTGGTTATATTTCGTTATTGAGTTTTGTCGGGTTCCGAGGTGCGAGCCCGGGTTTGACTGTTTGGTTGACTTTGGGATTTTGATTAAAAATTCGACCTTTATCATTTGGAATTGTTTCCTTAGGCATTATTTGATGTTCTTGAGTTGCTTTTGGCTAGTTTCGAGCCGTTAAGAGATCAGTCCACGAGGGATGGAATTTTTGGAGCATCGTTTGGCTTGCTCGATATTGGATTTGGCTTGTTCGAGGTAAGTAACACTTCTAAACTTGGTGATGAGGGTATGAACCCCTGAATATACATGTTATGTGTTTGGTGTTGAGGTGATGCACATGCTAGGTGACGGGCGTGTGAGCGTGTACCATGTGAATTATGACTCGATTGATTCTGTGGTACTATGTAGTGACCTAATCTTGTTTATATTCATGAAATTGCTACGTGCTAGAGTAATTGAGCTCTGACATATGTTAGACACCATGTCTAGGCTATATGATTATCCTATTAGGACCCACTGATGTCATTTATGCTGTTGAGTTATTTGCTTACATTGAAATTACATACTAAGCCATGCGCATTCATTTGCATATCATATCTTAGTATCTGTTACCATTTATTGATACATCACATCATCATTTTGGGCTGATTTTCATGACATTGTGAGCTCGAGAGACTGGATAGATTGATGACTGAGTGAGGTTGAGAACCTGATTGTGAGGATGTTTATGGGATCAGGATGCACGCCGCAACATGCTTTATTGATTCATTCCATGATTGGCTAATATTAGCGCTTGGGCATGATCTGCTCCTCCAGAATCTGGAAACCCACAATGAGCACATGTACCTACTGAGTGCAAGTGCTGAGTGCTGAGTGCTTGGGAGGACAAAGTGATTGTGAGTATAAAAAACAGAAATAATTTTTCTACAATTTTACTACAACTTTACTACAGTTTCGTAAGTATAATATATGTCATGTCTACTTCTTCTTCTTCTTCATCTTCGAGTTTCAATCTAAAATTCAGCCAAAATCAAGTCTAATCTTCACCAACCCTCAAAATTGAGATATAAACTCCAAACAATATTCCCAATTGTTTGCAATAATACCCAATCCAAACAAATAATAGTTTTTGAAAATCCAAATTCGAATTCGAAGCTTCAAAACATTTTAATGGCTGTCAATGGTGGAATTGTTACTCTCTTTTCCTTTGCTCTACATTACTGGAATTAGAGATTGAGAGAGAGAGAGAGAGCCGAAAAGAGAGATAGAGACGGAGAGAGAGAGAGAATAAGGATGACAAATAATTGATTCCTAATATAAAGGAATACTCATCTAATTCCTAAAGTATATATAATTGGTAAATTTGTATATAGGATGTAATTAAATTGAAACTTGAGTAGAGATGGTAATAAAGTTTCAAAAAATGTATAGGAATGTGAAATATTTTTTTTAATTACTTAGACCAAGCCCAGTCCTAAAATATGCAAAAAAAAAATAATCATCTAAGGGGCTAGTCATCTTCAACTCCCACGACCTATTTTCAAGCAAATCAGATCAAAATCTCCGTTTAAATAAGGTTGATCATACAAGATTCAGATCATACAAGAAAAGAAATATAAAATAACAATAAGTATCTAGTTGATCAAAACATGATAAGAGCCACTCACTATCCCATAAATCCATCCACATATTACCTTGCCTCTCAACTCCTAAAGACTAAACCACTCCCACATGATATTTTTAATCCTCATTTAACTATCAAAGTAAAATCATTCTTGTGATTCCACCAGGTGAACATCTCAAACACATAAAATTGGGTGCACATCACTTTAATGAGTCCTTCAAAGCATGAATAATATAGTATAAATTTTGGATGATAGCACGTGAAGCAACCTTGCAAAAATGGATTTAATGTCAAACAAATCTCAAACTGTAACGACCACTTCAGTTGTTTTACGATTTTAGTCCCGCTTCCCCATTTGATATTTTCCATGTGTGTATTTAATGTTGGGTGAATTGTGGGGAGGGTTGGGATTGGTTTTGGGAAGGTTTGGAGTATATTGAGACACTTAGTCTACTTTTGAAAGTTTATGTTGTAAGAGCTAACCAAAATTTTACTTTTGAGTAAACAACCTTATATGCGTTTTGATGGTTCCAATAGGTTCATGTGGTAGATTTTAGACTTAGGCATATGTTCGAATTTAAATTTGGAGGTTCCTAGGTTGATTTGGCTCTAATTGTCGATATTTGGAAATTTGAAGGTTTGAAAAATACATAAGTTTGATCGGGAATTGAATTTAAGGCTATTAGGTTCAGATCGTTGTTCTGAAAGATTAACTAGGCCCATTTTATTATTTGAAACTTGCATGCAAAGTTTGGGTTCATTCCAGATTGGTTAGGCTTGAATCAGGCTCGCTTGGTTTGAAGTCATATGTTTATGAACTTAAGAAGTTGATCTTGATCGACGATACCCAGATTTAGTGTTAATTATGGTATTTGGAGAGTTTGGATAGGTTTTGGTGATGTATTAGGACTTGCTGGTATAATTGGACGGGGTCCAAGTGGTTCAAGTATGTTTCAGATGGGTTTCAGATCAATTTGAGGTTGGCTGGCTGTTTTGGTACTGGTGTTTCGCACCTGCGAGGTTTGTTGTGCAGGTGCGAGTCCACAAAAGCGGACATGTGATTGCAGGTGCGAGTTTGGATGGGAGCTAGAGATCCCGGGGATGCAAATAATTGGCACGTCTACGAGACCGTAGATGTAGAGATTGGATTGCAAAAACAAAGGCAAGCAGAACTGGGGAATTTCATAGAAGTAGAGGTTGGACGTACTTGCATGATCGCAGAAGAGGAATTTTGCTAAGGTGTAAGTAGTTGAGACTTTAATGAAACTCATAGAAGCAGGTCTTTTATCACAGAAGTTACGCTGTAGAAGCGGCATATGTGGTCGCAGAAGTGAAACCACTAGGCAAAATATTATAATCAAGGGTTTGACTTCATTTTGTAATGTTTTGATATGGGAGCTCTGATTGGGATAATTTTTGAGGCGATTTTCACCCACTTGGATAAATATCCTTAACTCAGATTTGATTATTATTCGTGATTTTATCCTTGATTTTGGATTTTGGTTGATTAAATCTAAAGGAAATTCGGGATTTGTGAGAATTTTGGATAATGAATAAGCAAGATTGAACCCCGATTCGTAGTCGGATTTGGATGAAACTTGTAAATTTGGACTTGTGTTGGAATGGGTGATCAGAATGTGCGAGTTGATTTTGAAGGTGCAGACTAGATTGTCTTTTTGGTTGACTTTGTGTTATTTATTAAATATCAAGCCTTTATGCCTCGATATTGTTTCCTTTAGCATTATTTGACATCGTAATGTGTTATTTGACTAGATTAGTGCCGTTTGGAGGTCAATTCCCGTGGGAAGGTATTTATGTAGTATTCATTCATGCGCTTCAAGGTAGGTAACTTCTCTAAACTTAGTTTGAGGGTAATGTTTCCATTGGCTATGATATTTGAGATATCTTAGGGTGACGCACGTGCGAGGTGACGAGCATGGTTATTCATGATTCGGGAAGACTTTAGGCTATTACCTGCCTTGTTTTGCTAACATGCTCTTTGTTATCGTGTTTCTGTCCACTTGTACAACTACATGGGATATTATTCATGCTAGGAATCATGTCTAGGGTATGTGCTTACCTGTTTGAGAAGTGATAGGCCTATTTTTTTTTATATTGAGCTGTTTGCCTCAATTGTAGTCATATCCCTAGTCGTGATATTATTTTTGCCTTTTATCTCTGTCTCTGTGCATTCTTTAAATGTTATATCACATTTTGTTGGTGTCCTTATATATGTGGCACAAGTTGAGTTAAGTAGTGTGATATGTGAGTATTTGGGACTTGAGCGGTTGATGACTGATCTTGGGCCATAGAGACGATTTTATATTGATAATAGGGTGACATGTGCACAAGCCCTACGTTTGGTTGAGTGGTATGATTGTGAGGTGACGCGTGCACCAAGACCCATATTGGGCTTAAGTTATATTAATTTTTGACTTAGATCTATAAGCGCTTGGGTTAGGACCCGCCCATTTTGAGTCATGTATTAACCTGTAGGTTTAGGCACATGAGTCATATATGTGCTTGGTAATGGAATTATATCTGGCATCCATACAGTGTTGAGTGTGGTTGTGCGTGATGATTTAAGGTTATTTGTGCGAGGCACTTTACATGTATGGAGATTTGGTGTATTTGATTATTTAACTACGATATTGTTGCTTTTGGCATGTATACTTGCCATGCGGGTATATAATTTTTTTTCCTCATGCTAATTGGTACTTGATGTCTCTATTTGATGAGTAGAACTTGGAATCACAGTTAACTGATAAAATCATGTTTGGGTGATTTCTATGGAAGACTTTATGCTTTCACTTGAGCTACTGTATTTGAAAAGAATGTTTATTTCTCTTCTTACTGTGAAAAGATTGAATTTTGATATTACTTGAGCTACTTTTCCTTTTGCCATTATTATACCATTATTCCATTATTTTTGTTATTGGCTATTGAAAATGTCTGGACCTTGCCAAGCTCGTCACTGCTTTCAGTGCGGGGTTAAACTTGTTACATATTGAGTACATGGGGTCGGTTGTATTCATAATACACTCTGCACTTTATATACAAATCTAGGTGCTTCTAACAGAGGTGATTGCTTGAGAGTGGCATCGGTACTAGTTTTGGAGATTTTGAGGTTGCTGCTATTCCGTTCGCAGGCCTTGAGTCCCATTTTCTCTTAGTTCATGTTATTAGTGTTCTATCTTTCAGATAGTACAATATTTTGGATTCAGACTCGGTATTTAAATTCTGTATAGATTATGTACTCGATGACACCAGGTCGTAGGGATAGTTTTTAGTTGCATTGTAGCTATTGAATGCAACTATTTATGTTATTCCGTTGTTGAGACTATTTAATATTATTATTTAAGTTTGTTTCAGCTTATTGATTGTTGTCTTGCCTAGCAAGCGGTGTTAGGTGACATCACGACTCCAGTGGGATTTTTACATCGTGACAAGTTGATATCAGAGCACTAGGTTTCTTGGGTCTCACGGGTCATGAATCTTGCGGATCGGTACTAAGAGATCTATACTTATCTTTGAGAGGCTACATGGCTGTTAGGAAACTTCTATTCTATTCTCTCACAGATCATGAGGACACAATCATCGGGTACAGCTTAGCTGATGCCGGTACCCCAGGCTAGAGCCGTGAGAGGCTGGAGCTGATAAAGAGGATGGGGTGGAGCATGCATTACAATTAGGGGTCCTGATCGAGCAGCTGCTGCAAAGCCACCGGTAGCTCCTGTTGAGGAGCAGGTTTATGATTATGTGGAGCCGGTGGGACCAACTTAGGATCCCCATCACTTACTTGTTTCACCAGCTATTTAGGATGCTTTGATCTGTATGGTGGGCTTGTTCGAGAGTTTGGCTTAGGATGAAGAATTTCCTACTGTACTAGCTAATTTCTAGGTAGGGGGGCAGAGCATAGACTCCAGCTACTCGTACCCTAGAGCAGGTGGCCCATGGTTATCAGACCCTTGGAGTGTTGCCAGTTGGGGAAGTTCAGCCTATTATTATTGTGCAGCTTGAGGATAGGCCTGCGATGTCAGCCGATGAGCTAAAAAGATTGGATAATTTCACAAGGTTGCATCCTCCTTACTTCAGTGGTACACCTTTAGAGGATGCTTAGGGATTCCTGAATTGTTTTGAGGAGATTCTGTGCAATTTGGGACTAGTTGAGTCCAATAGGGTTGACTTAACTACTTTCCAAATGCAGGGTCTAGCCAAGAGGTGGTGGCAGGTTTATGAGCTGGGTAGACTAGCAGGATAATCTCCTCTTACATGGGCTCAGTTCTCTAGGTCCTTTTTGGAGTATTTTGTGCCACGCACCAGGAGAGATGAGCTTAGCTGAGGAGGGTTTTGAGTACCTTCAACAAGTTCAAATGTTAGTTACTGAGTATGAGATGAGGTTTGCAAATATGTGCCATCATGCTACTATTTTTATTCCCACCGAGGAGGAGAGAGTGAGGAGGTTCATTGAGGGTCTTGACCTTAGTATTCTCCTTGATATGGCTAGAGAGACCGATATTGGGACTTCATTTCACTCGGTGGTAAAGATAGCCCGTTGTGTAGAGTGCATATGCATCGAGACTAGAGAGATGATGCAGTGTAGGGACAAGAGGTCCCAACATTCAGGTAACTTTAGTGGTGTCTTATCTGGAGGTCGAGTTCGATTCAGGAGAGGCCATTCTAGCAGACCAATTTATCATACACCTACGCCAGTCGATGAGCTTCTTTGTAGTCATCATTCAGTGCACTTCCACACAGAGTTCTCATCGCCCTCCATATTTTTAGGTTTCATTATTAACATGCTCTTTTTGTGGGTATTCTACTTCACGAGGTTCAGCTCAGGCTCTATAGTTATTTTCGGTCAGAGGGTGTTATGAATATGGAGATTTGGGGAACGTCTATAAATATTGCCCCTATCTTTACAGAGGTTCAGTGCAGCAGGGAGCATTGACTATGATTCTCGCTCTAGTTAATACACCTGCTNGGGGGGGGGGGGGGGGGGGGGGGGAGATCGTTCAGGGCGTGGTCACTAGCTGCTCACCCACCTCAACATTGAAGTTATTGTTCTCTCATTTCTTTGTTAATTATTTAATTGTTGACTTACCTTACTTGAAGTTGTTAGTTCTTGAATATCTTATTATTGAATTATGGTGTTGAAGTTATAAAGGTCGTGATTCACATTAAGGCAAGATTGTAAATTATTGAAATACCGTTCTTGTTGAGATATTCACTTTCAGTTTTTATTGTCGAGACTCTTGTACATATTGTGTTTGAGCCATATGCCATTTATCGTGGAAACATTATTGTTGTTGGCCTCTTTTGGCAAGTTGTGTTTTTGGGCACTTGAGGTGTGATTTGTGATATGTTATGATATTGATATGCATGAGATGGTATAAAGATTAGGGTTGATACACATGCGGTGAGATAAGGTGGGATTGATATGCGTGTTTCTAGTAGGGGAACTACTTGAAGCTACGCGGTGTGATAAAATAGGGCTAAAACATGGGTATCTATTTCGGGAAAATGATCTCCCACATTGGTATATGGAATGAGTGTGATTTGATTTATGTAATGAGATTATGAGGTGGTACCTCAGTAGTGATTCTTGTTGATACCTTTCATTTACATCACTTGTATTTTGTTTGCATCTTTTCCTTGGCATTCTTATTATGTGTTTCTTCTGTGATGTCTTACTTGCATTTAGTTTCAATATAGCTATTCTTGTTATATTTCTTCATTGTATCATTTCCATTGTTTCATTATTCTGTTGTATTATACCTGTCCCATTTCTTTATTTATTCTGGTAGGTATTTTGATCTGACTCATCACTGCTCTACCGAGGTTAGGCTTGATACTTACTGGGTACCGTTGTGGTGTACTCATACTATAAGGCCCTGTAATTTTTTTTCCTAATGATTAAGACTTTATAGTGCACCAATGATAATTGGGAATAATGTTTTTGAGTACTAAAGGAGACCTATAGGATATAACCACATCATTTTGACATGAAAATACATATGGAAAGTGTTTTGGAATATATTAAGGAGGTTTGTAAGTGGGAAGAAGTTGTTTGGAATGAGTTGGAAATATTAAGTGCAAAAGGTGTCTTAGTTTGCACAATACCTGCTTTTGAACGAGTATAAATCTCATAAAATAATGATATTTTACATGATTCCCCCCCCCCCCCAAAGCGTAGGCCTTCGAGTGTAGTTTCAAAAGCATCAAGCTGTTCGTCATTTGGACATTCCTACTAAAAGTTATGATCAAATTACTAAAGTCAGACCACCCAATTATTTTGGCGGACAACGAAGTAAGGCTCGCTTCGCCAGACTAGGAGCGGATCATGTATTCTCTTGCATGCAGTGGACAGAAAAGTGAGGCTCACTTCGCCAGACTGGGCGTGCCCCATCTTAAGGTCCTTTTAAATCATTTCAGGGGCTCATTTTACCCGTTTCACTTGGACAAATTTTGGAGCTTTCCTCCACTCTCTCAAGACCCCCAACTCCTCCCATCTTCAAGGTAAGATATCCCCATTATCTTGGTGTGAATACTATAATTTTCACACTAGAAGTAACTTAATCCACCATGAAATCCTTAGATTTTCAAGAAATTTCTTCAAGAACTCAAATGAGGATCTTGCAAGATTTCTTCCAAAAGGTAATCCTACACCCTTAGACTTACCTGCATGAATTTATTATGGGAATATGAGTATGAATTAAGTATTGAAACTCATGGGATGGTGACTGGAAGCCATAAGTTCCCAATTCAAATACATAACCATTGTAGAGATTGAAAGGTGATTATTTGATGGAATTTTGTTGGTGAGTGCGAATGGATGGTCATGCATGTGATGTTGGAAGTTATAAATTATGTAAGAATTATGGTGGGATAAGTTGTTGCTAAATGGTGATAGTTGGATGAACTAATTCTATGGTCAAGAGATGTAGAGATATATGCCTACTAGGTGTTTGATAAAGTGTCTAAATGGCCTAAACTATGGAATTGATTACTAATATTTCTCCCAATGGATGTTGTTATTGTAGATTGAAGTTTCTTAGTGTAGTGGATCATTGTAGTACCATTAAGGGGCAAACTTGAGGTATGTTGGCTAAACTCCTTTTTTAGAATCGAAGCTCATGATGTCCTCATAAGTTGTACTTATGATTGGCTCAAGCTCTTATGTCTCATGTTCCGAGTTGTTCTTTATAAATTTGATTATCTTGAATAAACTCCGTGTCGAAATATATATATTCAAAATGTTTTCCGAATGCTCTTATCATATTGTGTTATCCTTCGACATTGTCAAATGTGACCATGTGCCAAAATATTATGAATTCAATTGTGTCTCAATTTCTATTTATGATGCAAAATTGTGGAAGAAAACTCAATGTGCCCAAGAATCTTATTTTCTCATATGTGCACTAAAAGTCGTGATTAGAGATGCTTTGTTATTAATAATCCATGATGATGTTTGAAAGTGAAAGATGTGAACATGAAATATAAAGTACGACCGACGTTCCAAGAATGATATTACATTTGTGGCCACTAGTGTCAATGAAATGAAAAGATGAGTAAAATACTATGAATGAGCTGAAAGTCCTTTATACAATAAATATTTGGGAGTATCGTTAGTCACCGAGGAAGGGTAGGTTGAAATAGCCTAACCACGTAGCTGCACGTGCCGGTGGGAGTGGATTGTGATTGTTCCTCTTATTTGAGATGATATTGATGTGATGAGATTATTCCCCTTAAATGGGATGAGATGATTGCTAGTGAAGGGTGATGTCGATCCATACGACATTGTGGTGAGACGGCCTAGCCGATTGGGTCAAGATCGGACGCCATGCCGCACACATGGTGGTTATTATGCTTGTTATTTCTCTTAAATTGGATGAGATGATTGCTAGTTAAGGGTGATGTCGATCCACAAGGCATTGTGGTGAGACGGCCTAACCGATCGGGTCGAGGTCGGACGCCATGCATCACACATGGTGGTGATTGTGATTGTGATTGTAATTGGATGTCTTTAGGTGAGACGGCCTATCCAATTGGGCCGTGATCAGACTCCGTGATAAAGAAAGGATTGTCGGTACTAAAGATCTCCCAACCTAAAATAATGAAATTCACTTGAAAACGTATCTTGCTCCTAGTTTGATGCTTTGGTATTGTTTGAGGCTTCCATTCATTCTATGATTTGTTTCTTCTTGTATGGTTATTCGTTCTACTGAGAGGGTGTATAGTCTTACTTACTAGTACTATTCCATATGTACTAACGTCCTTTTTGCCGGGGGCACTGCATCTTTAATGGATGCAGGTGGTTCCATAACAGGCTGCATTGATCAGTGATAGTGGTACACCTTCTTCCCAGCTAACTTGGTGAGCCTCACTTCATTACGGGGTCGTGTATATTTTGTTTCTCATGTATTTTATTTTGAGGTATAGCCGAAGCCTTGTTGCCGACAGAATAATAGTACTCTTTTGTATCCGTTAGAGGCTTCATAGACATAGTGTGGGTTGTACCTTGGTTATGGAAAAGTCAAACTAATGATGTTGTAATTGTATCACTTGCTTCAATTTTTAAACTATGAATGTGTAATGTAATATTTTGGAGACTTATAAATGACGTAACTAATGGTAATGAATTGGTGTTGTTCACATGATCTTCTAAGTGTCCAATCAACGAAATTTATCTTTTTTTATTCAAGGGTAAGTTCAGGTAGAAGGCATCGTACAAGCTTTCTTGACGGGGTATCTCGGTTGACTGTCGGTCGCACTCCCCGAGGTCAGGTCATGACACATACTATGCTTCTGCACATCATTTTGTGAAGATCCAAGTATTTCATACCAGGCTAGGAACATGTGAGTGAGCTTAGATTAGAGACTTCAAGGTATACCTGCCGGTGCTTGCAGACCTCGGAGTCACCTTCTATCCAGTTTCTATTTCATTCTATTTTTTTATATATACTTTTGTATAGGGATGTTAAGTATACTCGTGTAGATCTTGTGATTCAGTATCACCAAATTTTGGGTGTTGTGTTGCGAATTCCTTATGATAGCCATTGGTTAAATTGTAAGTTTTATTACTATTTCCATTAAATTCTTCACGTATGCTAGGATTACCTAGTCTTAGAGACTAGGTGCCATCACGACATCCTATGGAGAGAGATTGGGTTCATGACGCATAATGATTTTCAATTGAAACATTAGCTAAAATCACAACTATTTGGATAATTAACCATATAAGCGATTTGGAACAATACGAATAAGAACTTGATCAAACCATAATTGAAGTTATGAGGAATTCGTGGAATCTGATTCTATGGAAGGGGGTTTAGCGAACATACCTCGATTGAGAATTCCTTAGAATTACGCTTAACAATTTCAATCTATAGAAACATAACCAAATTGGACAATCATTAGGGAGGCGTTCATAGACTTAATCATTATTGGCATTTCATCAAACATTAATGGTGCAAATTCTACTACAAGGTTCTATAATGGAGTTTCGTCACCCCACAACCAATTTCAAACAACAACCTAACCTTGATAGTTCAACCACCCCCATATCACCTTCATCAATACATGGATACTCAACGACACACCCTCAAATCAAGAACCACAATTTACAGTCCTCTCACACACCAAAAATTTGAAATAGAGGGCTTAGGCTTTCAATCACCATCCCATAAACCCCAAATAATAAAATCGTACTCATAAATGCGTGATATTACATTGCACGTGAGCTAGGGGTAAGGTCTTATCTCTTTAGTAGAAGACTTGAGAGTTTTCTTCCTTGAATCCCTAAGATATGAGCAAGACCTTGAAAAGTAGAAATGTCGGAGCTTCTCCCTCCCCCTCTCTCTCTAAGTTACTCACCTCACTCTTAAAATATATGATTATGCCTTCAAAATGACCCACAATGAAAGTTCTCAAAAATGACCCTCCGAACCAAATCTGTGATCACAGAATGCGCCACAAAAAGGTTGTACGGTATGCGAAATAGTCTCCAAAAATCTCGGTTGGCCTGATCAAGTCTGCGCCCGATTCTGTGGTCCGCAGATTTATTTCGCGGTCACATAGTGGACCGCAAAAGCTCCTTCCAAAATTTCCCATGTTGATTATGGACTGACATGCAGTCATCAAAACGAATCTGTGCACGCACACTAGACCGAAAATGGACCTCAAAATCTAGTTCCTCCTGGTTCAATCCGTGATGGTTTTGCGGTCATCAGAACAGATTTGCAATCGCATAAAAGAATACAAAAATTCCATATTCTGAAAATTTCCCACCAACTCCACAATGCAATGCACATCCCAAATTCTATACCTTCCAAACACATTAGCCTACCTCGGCACCGTAGAAATTCAAATCCTTGGTAAACTTTTACGGTGCCTTACAAGATGTAAGGTAAGACAAAAGACATAACCCAAGGGAGGTTACGCAGAATATGGATATGAGAATGTACCAATAAGTAGTTGGCAGTTGATTCTGGAAGAGCCTAGTTATGGCTAGACAAGAGGTCCTAGATACATTAGTAGATCGTGCAAGATAAACATAGTGACTCCATCATAGGGAATTCAGTCTCGCAGATACGCGATCATAAGCCTTGAGAAATATTCATATTGGACTTGGGGTAATTAAAGGTACTGTATACGTTTTATGTAAATAAAAGAGAGTGCCACTAGGGAGACAATCAAAATTCCAGTTCAGAAGTAACCCTACGATCACAAGGGCACAAAGTTATGTAACTAAGGATAATTATAGGCGAGTAAGAGCATCAAAAATTCTGTCTGGTATACAATGTAATAAGCTCGTAGATTTACAAGAGTCAAAGTGTCTCCCCCAAGTACTACAACGAGATACTAGCTGAGGAAATAAGGAATAAAGCTTCAACCTAAGCATAGTAACCTGAAGAAGAAATGATGTTGTAACAACAGTCTCACTACAATATTGTATGCACTCGATAAGAAAGTGGCACCTACCGTGACTAATGAAAGGGAAGTAAAATCAAAAGTAATATTCTAGATCATATAAGTTGCATGAAATTCCAATATACGTGGGTGCTAAGATAAGCCAAGTATTTATGCAACAAATGGCAGAATGAACATGAAAAGTAATTGCTTACGTTTAAAGAAGCTGAGAAGACACGAAAGGAATTATTCGATCAATGACCCAGAGTTAGTTACATTATGAACGCACTTAAGATTTCAAAGTATTATCCATGCAACATATGTGTTGACATTATTACATCTATAGGAGACTTACATATGTCGTTGATAGAAAGAATTGAGGCAACGTCAGAGACAAAGGCTTGAATTGTTAGAAGATTGTAACATGGATGCTCCATACCATCCACGAAAGGTCGAAGTAATAACTAATACCCTGAGCCAAAGAGAAGACAACTTAAGCTTACTTAAAGGCTGAGATAGAAGAGGAAGCTCAAGAGTTATATCAGCTAAGTAAATCAGGATTTCGTGTATTAGACACATATGATTATAGAAATCGTGACTCAGAACATTGCATACTTAATAGCAGAAGTACAAGAGAGATAGTACAACGACCATATTCTATAAAAGCACTACGATAAATTCAGTTATAAGAGTACCATCCTTAGAGATAACAAAACACGAAGTGGAGATAGCATGCTAAATATGTGCCTCCACTATTGCAGGACTCTAAGACATTACCATGGCGAGGGAGCATCATTTCTTACCATTTGAGTAATAAACACAGACGACAGAAATATTGTAATCTTGAATACTACAAAATAAAAGAGGACATGATCGGAGACGAGCGACATCATGTTTGTCGATACTTCAAAGACAATCATGGACTATAAAGTATAACATGGGTGAACAACTCTCCAGATCGAACATTCAGTTCAAAAGTGTCTGGTAGGATAAGCTATACAAAAAATAGAAATGTGCTAGCTTTTACAGAAGTACCACAATTTAAAAGATCAACAATGTGAATGAGCACAGATGACAAGTCAAGTATAAATTTTTACGAGACCGAGATAAGTCAAGCAACTGGAATACGAGGTTGAGAAGTTGAAGCCTGTCATAAATCACTCACTTCTCAAGTGGAGCAGAAATATATGTATATCTCTATACAAGGTGTGACAGAAGGTTGAATAGCAATGTTACCAGTACCAAGTTGATAACTAGGCTTAAGAAAAGTAAAGCGAGAACTATGAGAGTAAAGGTGAGGATTGTATTAGGTTCTAAGAGCTTCAAAATAAAATTTATATGGTGCCCAATGTTGTAGAATAAGATCCTAAAGTAAGAACGTATGGAGAGTAATAGATTATTGGGTATTCCTAAATATGTCACCTACGAAATGCATCATTAGATCCGGTAAGATAGGAACGCTTAGTCCGAGTTATATAGGGAATTACAAAGTCATTCAACAAATAATCAAAGTAGCTTATGAGCTTAGTTTCCTCTAGAGTTAGAGGTCTATTATCCATGCTACGGAAGTGCATTGGAGACCCTTCTTGGTTTTTCTCAGTAGATGACGTTTAGATTAAAGAGGATCTATCATAGGAAGAGATTCTAGTGGTTATCTTAGATTGACAGATCTTTAGGTTGAGGAAAAAAAAGGTAGTCTCCGTGAAGGTTTTATGGAGAAGCAAGGACGTGGAAGAGATAAATCGGAAGCAGAGGAAGAAATGAAGTCTATATACCCCCACCTATTTCAAACTGAAGATATGACTCTATATGGGATATTTAAACTAGTAGGTCATGAGGTGAGCTCTTATTTTTGACTTGTAGTACCATGTGTTGCATGTATAGTATGTAATTTGGCTGTGTGCAGGTTTGTTTTAGTCTTCTCAAATTTTGCAAGTCTCTAAGAGTTTACATTCAATGACGAATGTTCCAAAGGGGGGAATTCTGTTACACCCCCTGTTTTCGTACGTAAAAGTACGTTGTAAGTCAACTGATGTATGCTCGGAAATGAAATCATCTTTGAAAGTATATAAAGTAATTTAATCATGTTAACTTGGAGTTTATAAATGCTTATTATTATGAAAAACAAGTACCAATAGGGTGGAAGGTTTAGAAGATAAATGAATTGAAAATATGTTTCGTCGAAAGTCGACAAGTTCAGAATGTTATAACCCGTACTTTTGGGCTGAGACTGCTTAACATGATAATATGTTATGTTATGCATTATATTAGTTGTATGAAATTCATATATTTAGTTTTAAATTCAAGAAAGTTGTGGACTAAAAGTCGATGAAAGTCGTCACAAGTTTTACTGAAATTTGGGTCGAAGGTCATTGAGCTTTTCTCTCAATATTCTTAGATTTTTGGGGTGATATACTTCTATGAGTCTAGTTTCCAACATATTAAAATCGTCCATCGATATGACTTCGGAGTAGAGAGATATTCGCATTTTCACGAGACTGCGCAGACAACCCCTAGGTGACCCACTTGGTTGGTGGCCGACCTTCACCTATTTTCATGTCATTTTTGGGATGATCTTTGCTCATTTTTCGATCTCCTTCCATCCTCTCACTCTATAAACCCTCCCAAAATTTCCCCCTTCAAGGCTACAAACAACTTCCAAAAAATTATACACCATAACCCAACATCAAAGTTAGCCAAAGGTGAAGAAAAGCCCATCAATGGTGTTGTGATGTGAATAAGGATGATGATTAGCTAAGTTAA
The DNA here is from genome assembly GCA_005239505.1 of Nicotiana paniculata. Classification (NCBI taxonomy): domain Eukaryota; kingdom Viridiplantae; phylum Streptophyta; class Magnoliopsida; order Solanales; family Solanaceae; genus Nicotiana; species Nicotiana paniculata. The sequence goes on along the minus strand of ML361937.1, from coordinate 38,207 downwards.
GCTTAAGGTTCAAATTGTATCTTCTGCCTAAGGTATGATTAAAATTATTTTGTTTTTTAAGGTTAATTACATGTTGATTGTGATGTTTGAGTGAAAGATTAAATGATAGCACTTGAAAGGGGAAGTTATGTTGTTATCTTTTGTTGGATTGTTTTAAGGCATGACTGTGAATTTTGGAAAATAACTTTATTATGATATAGGTTTCTGTTTTTATGCATGTCCATTTATTTAGCAAGCGAATTGATGAAAGAAACATATGAATCTTGAGTTGGAAGTGTAGATTAGCTTGAGTGAAATTTAGCACTTCTATTGTGTTGGATTGCCATTAAGGGCTCCTGTAAGAAAAGTATAGCTTGGATTTCAACTTGAAGATAATGTAGGAGGTAAGTATATTGTGTTATTTCATGTTCTTAAGGTTATCTTGATGTTTATTAAATTAAATTAATGGACCATACAAGAAACAGTTAATAAAGTTGCTAATTGAGGATAATTGGAGTTGTGGATTGTTTTCGTTGTTATAAATATATGGTATATGGATGGAATCATTGATGAATCAATTCGTTATCATGTTAAGGATAATTTTAAGTTAAAGTAAGAGGTCTATAAGGGGTTATATGGGGTATAAAATTCCAATCCGAACTTGCTGCTCATCGTGAAGTAGTTGTGACTTGTTGTTGTTAAATGGTGTCTTGTTAACTTATATGTTGCTGGATTGTTCTGGTTGTTGTTGTTGGTATATGGTATAGGAGGCGGTCATTGTTAGAGGGGAGAAGCTTCCTAAATTTACGTAAACGAGCTACTAGCTTAAGTTACAGACTTGGCCTTTACTTAACACTGATCTTGAATCTCGTTATGCCATGGTAGATTGAACTGAGTTGTTTGAAGAGTTGCTTGGAAGGTATTAAGGACTCAACAAGTTTAAGGTATATTAATGATAAACATTTCCTTCATTTTTTCATAATCCCATGACTACATGCGTTTGATAACGAGACATAAAGAGAAGTTCGTACTCCTGAATTCATGTACATTGTCCTAGTCTTATAAGTTAGAATATTTTCCATTATCGGGACTTTATATTTAGTTAAGTATTGTATTCTTTCAGTCATGAGAGTAGAGGGTCTATACATATATAATATTATAGTATTTTAACCACCACCGTGCTATAATCAGCGGGCATGCCTTATTAGGCAACCTTTGATCAAATGGTAAGTTATATATCGAGTCGATTGTGGCCGAGTGCCTATGAGCGAGCCCATAATGGATGAGATACCGAGCCTAGTATGGTTGAGAACCTATGAACGAGCTTACTACGGCCGAGAAATTACACGTACCAAGCCTTATATGACCGGACAACTATTTTACTTGTTGTATTGAGAGAGTTGAGTCAGTATCAGCAGGTAAGCATATATTTAGATCATTTTTGACTCCCAGTTACTTTCAGTTATAATATTATTAGTTCAGTTTCAGCTTTCAATTATACTATTACCTTACATACTCAGTACATTATTTTGTACTAATGTCCCTTTTGCAAGGGATGCTGCATTTCATGCCTGCAAGCCTTGATAAACTTTGGACTCTATTTTGTATATACATACTTGATGGACTAGGCCGGGACCTTGTCCTGACCCTGATATAGTTTTGTTATCCCAAGAGGCTGTAGACGTATACTATATATTTTGTATGTTAGTATTGTGGCCTTGCTGATCCTGTATGCATGTTCAGTTTGATAATACTAGTTGTAGATGTTCATGGCATCCTCCTCAGCTTGCATAGTTATGTATATGAGATTTTGGATATGTGTACCCCTCTGATGAGATAGACATTATTTTCATATGATTCAAAAAATGGCCTCGTCGGTCTTGATTTGTATTGTCAACTTGCAGTTAGTCCTCGTCGACCTAGGTTGAGGACTACCCCTTTAAAGTTCACAATTACAGAGTGGTACGCTCAGGCCGAGTATGGCACCGGGTGCCGAACATACTTCCCCAGGTCTGGGACCTGACTAACTTGGTATCAGAGCAGTTCTGTCCTAGGGAGTCTACAATCCGTGTCTAGTAGAGTCTTATTTATAGATGTGTTGCACACCACATTATATAAATAAGAAGCTACAAGGCATTTAAGAGTTTGTTACCCTTATTTCAAATTCAAATCGTGTTATAGAGATAAGTCTTAAGAGTTTAAATCAGGACTTATGTTTGCTAATGATACAAAGTTTCTTGCAATTAGAAAGATTACAGCTAGCTAGAGGGCTAATACAACATAAATTAAAGACACTAGTAGAGGGAGAGTTCTTGACGATGTGGCCCAGTTTGAGGACCTATCAGATTGTGCATACTAGATGTGCAAATTTCTTGCTTAAGACCCTAGTATGGGACTATCTAACACATCCTACCAATAGGTAACAAAAGGAAGGTGAAGAAGTATGAGGCGCCCTGTTAGTAAGGATTATTAGAATTTACAATTCAGGTAGATAAATATAAGCATTCTAAGTTACCTTCAACAGTAACAGAGGTATGTACAATTGGCCATACCCATCTAATTTATGTCATATGGTAGCTAACATATATAATTTTAGAGAAGGATGAGATATCAGGATCCAGATAGGATTATAGTAACCCAAAATGGTGGATGAATTGTTAGCGTTAGCTGACATTTCTGAAAGATATTGCAAACATGATAATAGTTCTACTTGTGAGACACCAGGTGATGCACTCTAGAATAGTACAATCAGGTTTGAATACTGAATGTTCAGATATTTTAGAAGATATGCACTAGAATCCTAGAAGGGATAAATACTTACCTAAGTATAACTTATTCCCCTAGTAAAAAGAGAATGCTAGGAGACCCGAAGAGCTAGTGAAATATAACAAGGGCAGCTAAAAGAGAAAGAATATTTTGTTGAAGTTTTTAGAATAAAGTGATAGACAGAAATATTAGCAGGAGAATAAGAAAAGAGTAAATGAAGCATTATGATTAAGATGTAATAAATGGATGATAACGGTAAATCAAAATATGACAGGATGACAAAGTCTATAGTCAAGTGAAGGAAAAGATAAGAGAAGACAGACCTTGAGACAAGTTAGAGTTGGTGACTCCAACTCGATTACCATAAGGCTACATTAGACCCCCCCAGAGTAATAGAAATTAGTATGGGCTACTAAACAAGATAAAATCGACCATGAATTAGGGATCGAAGGATTTGATAATAGTCGACATCGTGAGAATTTCAGAGATTGCGTTCTAGCAATAATAGTAGAATGGACAATAGAATAATAACCTTTGAAGGTCATTTAGGAAGATGCATCCCTAAATCAAGCACTATGAGCACAGTTAAGCTTAAGGGACTAAGCGTGTCAGTTACACTACGTATCACCCTCGTGAGTAAGAAATTTAGTTATCCCTGGTACTGAAGGGTTACCACAAGGAGAGTAAGGGTCATTCAAGATGTGAAAAGAAATTGCAGATGAAGAGATAAAACATCTACATGTAAATCTTCATAGCATTAAATATTAGTACTCCCCTAAAATAAGATGGTGCGAAAGGGATGTGATTTCATTTATTGAGATCCTACAGATATGTTATGACTCCTGAATGTTATGTAAGCACAATGATGGGGAGAGGCAGTAAGGATTCCTAGCCAAAATGTTAATTAATAAATAAGTGCGAATAGGCACTTCATACATAAGGAGCCAGTGTGAGAGGTGAGTTAAGATAAATGACATAACCCAAGAGAGGTTACACAAAATATAGATATGAGAATGGACCAACGAGTAGTTGGTAGTGGATTCATGAAGAACCTAGTTGTGGCTAAACAAGAGGTCATAGATAAATCAGCAGGTCGTGCAAGATAAACATAGTGACTCCAGCATAGGGAATTCAGACTCGTAGATACGAGATAGTAATCCTTGAGAAATATTCAGATGGGAGTTGGGGTAGTTAATGGTATTGTATAAGTGTTACAAAAATAAAAGAGAGTGCCACTAGGGAGACAATCAAAATATCAATTCAGAAGTAACCCTACGAGCACAAGGGCACAAAGGTAAGTAACTAAGGATAATTATAGGCAAGTAAGAAAATCAAAAATTCCATCAGCTATACGATGTAGTAAGCTCGCAGCTTTACAAGAGTCAAAGGGTGTCCCCTAAGTACTAAAATGAAAAACTAGCTGGGAAATAAGGAAGAAGGCTTCAAACTAAGCATACTAAGTCGAAGAAGAAATGACCTTGTAACAACAGTCTCACTACAACATTGTATGTAATCCATAAGAAAGTGGCACTTATCACGACTAATGAACGGGAAGTAAAATCAAATGTGATATTCGAGACGATATGAGTTGCACGAAATTCCAATATGTTTGGGAACTAAGATAAGCCAAGTATTCATGAAACAAGTGGCAGAACGACTAGGAAAAGCAATTGCCTACGTTTAAAGACATCTGTGAAGGCACTAAAAGAATTATTCGATCTATGACCCATAGTTAGTTACGTTATGACCGCACTTAATAGTTCAGAGTATTATCCATGCAACATATATGTTGACATTCTTACAGCTATAGGAGACTTACTATATCGTTAAGAGAAAAAATTGAGTCCACGTTAGAGATAAAGGCTTGAATTGTCAGAAGACTATAGCATGGATGTTCCATAGCATCCACGAAAGGTTAAAGTAATAACTAATACCCTGAGCCGTAGATTGGAAGACATCTTAAGCCTACTTAAATGTTGAGACAAAAGAGGAAGCTCAATAGTTACATCATCTAAGTAAATCAGGAGTCCGAGTATTGGACACAGATGATTATAATTCGTGACTCAGAACATTGCAGAATCACTCTTAATAGCATAAGTACAAGAGAGATAATATGGAGTCCATATTCTATAAAAGCTATGATAAAGTCAGTTAGAAGAGTACCAGCCTTAGAGATAAAAAAAATATGGAGTTGAGATGACAAGCTAAATATGTGCCCCTACTGTTATGGGACTCTGCGACATTACCATGGCGAGGGAGCATAATTTTTTACCATTTGAGTAAATAATACAAACGACTGGAATGTCGTAATCTAGAATATTGCATAAATAAGAGGACATGAACGGAGACGGGCAACATCATGTGGTCGGTACTTCAAATATAATCGCGGACTATAAAGTATAACATGGATTAAAAACTCTCTAGATTGACCGTTCAGTTCAAAAGTGTCCGGTAGGACAAGCTATGCAAAAGTAGAAATGTTCTAGCTTATATATAAGTACCACAATTTAAGATATCAAAAATTTGAGTGAGAAAATATGACAAGTCAAGTATAAATTCCTACAATACCGGGATAAGTCAGGAGACTATATATATATATATATATATATATATATATATACAAGGTGCGACAGAGGGGGTGAATAATAATGTTACCAGTACCAAGTTGATAACTAAGCTTAAGAAAAGTAATGCCAGAACTATTAAAGACAAGGTGATGATTGTATTAGGTTCTAAGGGCATCAGAATAAAAATTATACGATGTCCAAGGTGGTAGAATAAGAATTCCTACAGTAAGAACGTATGGAAAGTCATAGACAACTGGGTATTCCTAAATATGTCGCCTTCATAATGCGCCATCAAATCTAGTAAGAAGGGAAACCTTAGTCAGAGATATATAATGCCTTATAGAGTCATTCAATGGATAGTCAGAGTAGCCTATGAGCTTAATTTTCTTCCAGAGTTAGAGTCAGTCCATTATCGATGTTATGGAAGTGCATTGGAGATCTTTCTCTGGTCATCCCCGTAGATAGTATTTAGATTAAAGAGGACTCTATCCTATGGGCATATATTAGTGTCTATCTTAGATCGACATATCTTTAGGTTGAGGACCAAGTGGGTAGCTTCCATGAAGGTTTTATGGAGAAACAAGGATGTGGAAGATATGACATGGGAAGAGGAGGAATAAATGAAGTCTAAATACGCCCACCTATGTCAAACTGAACATATGGTTCGAGATGGTATATTAAAATCGATAGGTCATGAAGTGAGCTCTTATTTTTGATTTGCAGTACTTACGATTGACGGCCGTGTGAGGCCAATTGTTGTTATTTATAGACATTGGCCCTATATGGCATGTATAATATATTTTCTGGCTGCGTGCAGGTTGGTTTTAGTCCAGTGTACAAAGGATACTTGGTGAAAGTTTTGCAAGTATCTAAGATATGACATTCAAGGAAGAATGTTCCAAGGGGGAGAATTCTGTTGCACCCCATGTTTTTGTACATAAAAGTACATTGTAAGTCAACTGATGTGTGCTAGAAAATGAGATCATTTTTGTAAGTATACAAAATAAGTAAATAATGTTACCTTGGAGGTTAACAAAATTAAATATTGTGAAAAACAAGTACCAAGAGGGTTGGACGGTTTAGAAGCTAAACAAATTGAAGAAAATAAGTTTTGTCGAAAGTCGACAAGTTGGAAATGTTATAACCCGTAATTTTAGTGTGACCCTAGGGTTCTTAACATGATAAGAGGTTATGTTGTGATTTATATTAGTCATATGATATTTTTGCGTTAAGTTTTAAAGTCAAGCGAGTTGTGGAACAAAATCCAATTAAAGTCGTCACAAATTACGTTCATAAGTTTTACTGAAATTTGGGTCTAATATCACTGAGTTTTTCTCCCAATATACTTGGATTTACGAGGTTATATACCCATAAAATTGTATATATACGAGTCTAGTTTCCAACATATTAAACCTTTTGTCGATATGACATCAGTGTTGGGTGATTTTCTCATTTTTGCGAGACTGCGCAGGCAGTCCCTATGGGATCCACTTGGTTGGTGGTCGACCTTCACCTATTTTTATCTCGTTTTTAGGATGTGATTTTCTAATTATTCGACCTCCTTTTATCCTCATACTCTCCAAACCCTCCAAATATGTCCCCCAAGGCTCCAAATAAGTTCCAAAAAAAAAATACACCATAACCCAACATCAAAGTTAGCCAAATGTGAGAAATAACCCCTCTATGACGTTCTGATGTGAATAAGGATGATGGTGAGCTAAGTTAAGCTTAGGGTTATAATTCTATCTACTGGCTAAGGTATGTTTAATATCCTTTTGGTTTTTAAAGGTTAATTACATATTAATTATGGTGTTGGAGTGAAATATTACAAGATAGAACTTGAAAAGGAAAGAGATGTTGTTATCTTTTGTTGAATTGTTTTAAGGTTATATATATATGTTGTTATGACTGTAAATTGTGGACCTTGGGTAGCGCGACGGCTGCTCAACCAAGATTCCCCGGTCGTGCAAGCCTACACAATTATGTCTAAAAGAATCACCCAAGGATAAAGAGAAGATACATTTCATTAATTAGACAATAAGAGGTCATGTGAAAAACACCAATTCATTTCCATTAGTTACGTCATTAACAAGTCTCCAAAATAGTACACTACACAGTCATATCTTGAAGTGTAACATGCGATACAATTACAAAAATTTTGGTTTAACTTTCCCAAAACAAAATACAACCCACACTATGTCCGCGGAGCCTCTAACAGAAACCAAAGATTGTTATGACAATACCGGTGACAAGGCCCCGACTATACCTCAAAATGCTATTTACAAAGGACAAAAGATACAGGACCCCGAAAAGAAGTGGGGCTCACCAAGTCAGCTGAGGAGAGGGTGTATTGCTTACACTGCTCATTTCCACCCGCTATGGAACCACCTATATCCATTAAAGATGCGGCGCCTCCAGCAAAAAGGACGTTAGTACATATGGAATAGTACTAGCATGGAACTAAACACCCCCTCAAAAGAACGCGTAATAGTGCAATGATAAAGAAACATGAAATCAATGAGGGATTCATCAATATTAAAGTACCAAGTTAGTTGAGAGGATAAATTTCAAACAAGTTTCAATATTTTAAGTTGAGATATTCTTAGTACCCATACACTACCGTTCTTTTAGCACAAAGTCCGATCTCATCCCAATCGGCTAAGCCGTCTCACCCCAAGACATCCACTCATAATACCACCATGTACATGGCATGGCGTCCGATCTCAACCTGATTGGCTAAGCCGTCTAACCACAATGTCATGTGGGTCTACGTCACCTCACATTACGCTAGAAATCATCTCATCCCATTCAAGGGGAAATATCTCAACACATCAATCTCATCCCATATTCGGGGAAAACTCTCACCACCTCACACAGGGATTTTACCCCTCACTCACTCCTACACGAACACGTGTAGTTTCGGCGTTAGGTCATTTCAACCTACCTTTCCTCGGTGACTAAACGATACTCCCAAGACATTTATTATTTAAAGAATTTACAGCTCATTTCAATGTCTTTTGCACTTCTCTTCATTTCATTGGGACTAGTGGCCTCTATTATAATATCATTCTCGGCATATTGGCCGTGTTTCATATATCACGGTCACTTCTTTTTCTTTCAAACACCATCAAGGATTATCAACAACAAGGCATTTCTATTCAAGACTTTAAGTACACAAGTGAGCAAAGAAGGGTCTTAGGCACAATGGGATTTCTTACACAATTCGACATGATATCTTTCATTAGAATCACGTCTTGAAGTCATAGCATGTTAACACACAACACATACTTAGATCACATTCCCAAAGGATAACACAATAATATAAAAGCATTAGAAATAGTCAAATTTATAATGAACAACTCGGGACTTACAAGAACATCGTGGGATTCAATTCTAAGAGAGAAGTTTAGCCAACATACCACGACTTGAGCTTCCTTAAATTATTACAATGATTCGGGAATCTTAGCCACTTTGATCTATTTGGAATATAACAAAATTGAACACAAATTATAAAGGAGTTCATGGTTCCAGCTCATTTGAGCTTTTTATCAAACACTAGGTGGGCATTATGATTTCAAGGTCCTCCTATTGTGGATTCCTTCATCCCACTACCCAAAGTCTACCCAATTGATCTCAAAAATCTTCACACAAACCTTGATAGTACATGCATGCATAATGAATAACTCTCACACCCAAGGATTGCTTTTCTCATTACCTATTTCAGTTAAACCTGAAATAAAGGGCTAGAGAGAATCTTACCTCTAGGATGAAGTCTTAGTGAGTTTTCCTTGTTAATTTTCCAAGCCTTGAGCAATAATTGTTGAAGCCCTGATGCAAATCTACGGTCCTATATGTGACCTCATAACACTTCTGCGGTCCATAAAATGGACCGCATTATGGCCCTCTGAAACTGGGCATTTCTGTGCAGGTATGTGACAGGTCTGCGGTCGCAGAAAGGACCACAAAACCTCATTCCAAAATTTCTCATGTCTTCTGCGACAGAGGTGTAGCTCGTGAAAAAATTACGAGGTCGTATAGTTGTCCACAAAACAACCTTCAAAATTTGCCCATTTCTTTGCTTCACTTTGCGGCTGATCTGCTGTCCGCAAATCTGTTCTGCGGTCACATAATGGACCACAGAAATGCACTGTTCTGCAACAACTTTTATTCAACTCCCCCACGCTCTGTATTAGCGCACCTCGGCACCACGAAACCCTAAGGTTTATTTGAAATTTTTACGGGGCCTTAGAGTTTCTGTTGTTATAAATGTCTATATGTTTATCAAGTGAAAATTGATGAATGAAACATATAAAACTTGAGATTTGAAGGGAAGATTAGTTTGAGTGAAATTGAGCACTTCTATGGTAATCGGACTTGAAGCTACTGCAGGAGGTAAGTATATTGTGTTCTTGCATGTGCTTAAGGTTATCTTGATGGTGATCAAGTTAAATGGATGGACTAAACATGAACCAGTGAATAATGTTTCTAATTGAGGATAGTTGAAGTTGTGGTCTATTTTCTTTGTTATAAATATTTGGTATAAAGATGAAATCATTGATGAATGAATTCATATCATGTTAAGGATACTGTTAAGTTAAAGTAAGAAGTCTATTAAGAGTGATATAGGGTATACAGATTCCAATACGAGCTTGCCGCTCGTTGTGAAGTAGTTATGACTTGTTCTTAAATGGTGTCTTGTTATTGATACTTATATGTTTCTAGATTTCTATGGTTGTTGTTGTTGGTATATGATATTGGAAGAGGCCCTTGTTACAGGGATGATGCTACCCTAATTTACATAAATGAACTACTAGCTTAAGTTACGAACATAGCCTTTACTTAGCACTGATTTTGAATTTCCTTATGCTATGATAGATTGATTTGAGTTGTTTGAAGGTTTGCTTGGAAGGTATTAAATACTCAACGGGGTTAAGGTATGTTAAGGCTAATTCTTTCCTTCATTTTAGCATGATCCTGTGACTACATACATTTGATAACGAGACATAAAAATAAGTTTATACACCTGAATTCATGTACATCATTCCACTCTCATAAGTTATAGTATTCTCCATTATGTGGATTTATATTCACTTAAGTATTATTTTCTTTCAGTCAAGAGAGCAAGGGATCCATATATATACATATACAATATTAATGTATGTTCACCACCATCGAGCTATAATCAGTAGGCAAGACCATATTGGGCAACCCCTGATCAGATAGTAAGTTATATACCGCGCCTACTACGGTCGAGTGCCAATGACTGAGCCTAGAATGGCCGAGATACTATAATAACCTGACCTGCCATTTTGAGCATTTGCATTCCGTTTGGCTATTTGAGGTCTTGATTAACTTTGTATGATGTATTATGACTTGTGTGCATCCTCGGTTTTTGGTTTCAGGTGTTTTAGAATTAGTTTGAAAGAATGAATTTCATGTTTGAAGCTTTAAGTTGGAAGAGTTGACCAAGTTTACTTATTAGTATTTGACCTTGGATCGAAGTTTTGATGATTCCCTTATGTTCAAGTGATGATTCTGGACTTGGGCGTATGCCTGGGATATTATTTGGATATTTTTAAAAGGTTTTGGCACTAATTGGCAAAAGTTAGAAATTTGAAGGTTTGGAATATTCATAAGTTTGAACAGGAGTTAACTTTGATGATATCGGGTTTGGATTGTGGTTTTCGCAATTTGAATAGCTTCGTTATGTCATTTGTGTGTTGTATGAAAAATTTGGGTTCATTCTGGGTTGATTTGATATGTTTCAACACAAGTTTTAGAAGTTGAATGTTCAAATGTTCATTAAGTTTGATTTGAGGTGCGATTCATCATTTCAATATTTTTATGCGTGATATGAGGCCTCGAGTAGGTCTGTGTTATGTTATGAAACATTTTGGTATATTTGGATGGGGTCCCGAGAGGTTCGGGTGAGTGACAAACATGGTTCAGATTATTTTATCGCTTGTTGTATTGCTGAAGGAATTTTTGGTGCTGGTGTAGCCGCATCTGCGGAGTCGTGGTCGCAGATGCTCGTTTTTCATTGTAGAAGCAGGAAAAGGCTGGGTGAGGAAGGGTCGAAGAAGAGGAGTTTTGAGCGCATGTGCGATTGGCTGGAGCGCAGAAGCGAGGGCTTGCACAGGAGTAGATGATGGCTCACACCTGTGATGTTGTAGAGGACGAATAGTGTCCACAGGTGAGAGACGTCAGCTGGCTAGTGGAGTCCGCAGAAGCGGAGCTTCTGTCGCAGAAGCGACTTCTATTATCGCATGTACGAATAGGCCTGGGCAAAATCTATATTTTGAGAGTTGGTCATTTTATTCACATTTTTGGGGTTTGAAACTCATTTTTGGGCGACTTTGGAGAGGAATATCACCACATGGATTGGCGTAAGCATTCTTGACTCACTTTTGATTATATTTCATGAATTTATCTTTGTTTTTGGCGTTTGATTATTAATTGTGAAAGAGAAATAAGAGGTTTTGTCTATAATTTCATAAAAAAGATTTTCAAATTTTGAACATCGATTCGGAGTCAAATTTGAGTGAAACTAGTCTGGCTGGACTCGTAATAAAATGGGTTGCCAGATTTTGTGAGTTTTATCGGGTTTCGAGGTGCGGACCCCGGTTTGACTTTTTGGTTGGCTTTGGGTTAATGTGTAAATACTCGGCCTTTATCATTTGTAATTATTCCCTTAGGAATTATTTGATGTTTTGAGTTGTTTTTGGCTAGTTTTGAGCCATTCAGAGGTCGGTACACGCAAGATGGCATTTCTAGAGTATTTGTTGGCTTTCTCGGTATTGGATTCTGCTTATTCGAGGTAAGTAACACTCTTAAACTTGGTGATGAGGGTAGGAACCCCTGAATATATGTGTTATGTTCTTAGTGTTGACGTGACACACATGCTAGGTGACGAGTGTGTGGGCGTGCTCTGTGTGAATTGTGACTCGGTTAATTATATGGTACTGTGAAGTTACTTAATCTTGTCTTTATCCATGAAATTTCTACGTGATAGAATAATTGAGCTGTGATCCATGTTAGAAACTACGTTTATGTTATATGCTTATTCCATTCAGACCCAATGAGGTCATTTCTACTGTTGAGTTATTTTCTTAAAATTTGCAATTAAATACTCAAACATAGTCATTCATTTGCATATCATATCTTAGTCTCTGTTATCATTTGTTGTCACAACATGTTATCATTGTTTGGGCTAATTGGAATGAGATTTGGGAGCCCGAGAGACTAGAGAGATTGATGACTAAGTTGGGGCCTGAGAGCCGGATTGTGAGTGATATTGATGGGATCAGATTGCATGGCATAGCAGGTTTATTTGATTCATAATGGGATCGAGCTGCATGTCGCAGCAAGCCATATTGGATTTATATATATTTTTATTATATGGATCAGGTTGCACGTTGTATCAGGCCCTATGGGCTTTATATATATTATTGATGAGATCGGGCTGCATGCCACGACAAGCCATGATGGCTTATATTAGCACTAGGGCAGGATCCGCCCCTCCGGAGTCTGACATGCCAGCAGTGAGTGCATGTTTTATTGATTCATGACCGGATCAGGTTGTGAGCCGTAGTATGCACCGTACAGTGCTGAGTGATCGTGATGAGTGGGAGTGCGAGACAGTGAGGTAGACTACTCTGAGAGTATGAGTACATGAGTCCATCATTGTGATGCATTTCATTGACATGTATACTTGACATACAGGCATATAGATGCATAGCCTCATGCTAGACGATTTTGTGACATCTGGAACTTCACATGCACATTGACATGTAGGCATAGAGGTGTACTTATCTCATGCTATCTAAAATTGAAACATCTTTTCTGTTGTTGAAAGTTTTTGGGAAATATCACAGATTTCTGACTTACCCCTATTTGTGTGATTTCGGTGAAGGATTTGGATTTTTACTATTATACTTCAAAAGCATGCCTATTTTTCCATTATTGTGAACGAGCTAAGCATCATCTTTGAGTTCTTTATTGTATTACTTTTATTATATTATTATGAGTTGGTGTTGTCTATTGGTATTGGACTCTGACCGTTGTCCAAGCTCGACATTTCTTTCAACCTAAGGTTAGGTTTGTTACTTATTGAGTACATGGGGTTGGTTGTACTCATACTACACTTCTGTTCCTTGCGTGCAGATTTTGGATGAAGATGTCATTATGTATGGCAGGAGCTGGAATAGAAGATGTACCAACGTTCCGGTCATAGCTGCCTCTGTTTCTTGGTAGCTTTATAATTATTAATCTATTCACGTATATTTCAAACAGATGATGTATTTATTTCATATCAGCTTTGTAAACTCTAAATCTTAGAAGCTCATGATTTATACTATCAGTCATTTGGAATTTTTTGTATAAAAGTTCAGTTGTATTATCACTACTTCTCTTAATGAATCTCATTGATATTGGATTGTTGCTAATTGGTTTACCTAGTGGGTTGGGGTTATGTTCCGTCATGAGTAGTTAGATTTTGGGTTGTGACAAGTTGGTATCAGAGCTCTAGGTTCATAGGTTCTATGAGTCATGAGAAAATGTCTAGTAGAGTCTTATGGATCGGTATGATAACGTCCATACCTATCTTTGAGAGGCTACATGGAATCTGTGATAAACTTTCCATATTTATTTCCTTATCGTGCAGTGTTAATTCATCTTGAAGCGTACCTCTTTGAATTCCTTCCACTCACTCAAATGCGTATGTGAGTGCTCGGTATCAACTATGCATTGACATCTTATGATTCCATGGATGAGGAGCAAGATATATTATTTTGTGTTTTGGTCATGGGCCAGTCTGGAGGACTTGAGGTCGGGTTTTGACCGGATGGTTTCAGTTATGTGAGTATGTATTTTTGGACTTCTATGTCTGGTAGTGTCCCTAGGAGTGGGGCTTACGATTTGGTGAGTGGTTGGATGGTTATATGATGAATGTGATGTGACTGTGGAATGTGTTCAGATGGCTTGGAATTGGCAAGAATAGTTTGCTTGGGATGTGAAGAGGACCATTGGGAGCTTGATTTATGTCTTGATGTATTGTACGGTTCTTAGTTCTTAGGATGTTGAGATACATTTTAGATGTACATTTGTGGAACGAAGTAGATTCTCATGTCTTGTTGATGAGTTCTGGCTCATGAATATTAAGTAACTGCATAGTAGTTGTGGTTGTGAAAGGGTATAAAGAGATATCAGTTTGAGGCACATCAGGTGGATTATCACCTGCGAGGTAATCTATGGATGTGCAATCCTTATGATGTTGCGTGGAAACTTTCTTTTCTACTAGTAGGTATATGTGTTGCGGTTTGAGTTTGGATTGGTTGAGAACATTAACCTGACCATCACGAGGATGGATGCGAGCTTAGCAGATGATTTGAGGTGTTATATGGTTGTGTTACATGAGCTTACAAAGGATTTAGTTGAATCTCACTGCGGTATTATGATAGTAATAGAGTATGGTCATTGTGAGTTATCGAATGTTCTGTTTTATGGCTTTGAGCTAAGTGGGGGAGTCTACTATCGATGATTAATTGCATGGTTACGTGTTGTATTGATTTTGGTCTGAGGCATACTTGTGGATCAGTAATGACTTGCAGAGGCTGGTTTTGAGGACGACTTAAGCAAGGAAATTAATGATGCATGGTGTATTACACTTTATGGGTACATAGGAATCATGGAATGATGGAGTTGTTATTCGTGAAGGATGTAGTGCGCACGAAGTAGGAATTTGCTCAGTTGTGTTAAGGTGGGGTTACTTCATTGGGTATTATTGTGCTAATAAGGCATAGGTCGTTCGGCCCGTTTGGGCGGTGCAATAGAGATTTGAGCAGAGTGGATGAATCTCGAGGAGGTTCTAAAGAGTTTAAGATTCCTATGTGGCATTTGAGAATTTTCCAGATTTGTATATGGCTAGATTATGAGATTTGCATCGGATGGTGTCGGGACTTGAGGTATTTTTATCTCACTATGGATTCTATATTTCAGTATCATAAAGGTAAAAAGAACAACTTTAAATTTGTAGAAGGTATCTTCAGAGTAGGTGTCTCGATTGTGGTAGTTTTGGGGTGCTTAAGGGGGAATACAATGGCTTGTGGTCCTTATGGTGGAGTGATTTTATGCTAGGATCTTTTGTGGTGAACTTTGGGTAAGGATCGCGGTGTTCTGGCAAGGAGAAGTGTCAACTTGAGGGTAATTCGAAAGGAACTCGAAGGAAATAGAACAACTTGGTAGTAGGTTGGATCAGTATGGTTATGGTATGCTTAGTTCATTTTGCTCTTATGATGAGTGAGGCTTTACGGGTGTTTTCTGGTAATATTCTTGGATTTGGATACCTGCACGGCTTGGTTGAGTTAGAGGGATTTAGTTCTTATAGCTTGTTTATGTGCAAATGGATTTCAAAGTGCTCTCGATTATTTATACCACAATTTGAGATGGATATTTCCTACTAGCGTGAGGAGCATGTTGTGTATTGTGATTCTCTACTGGATGGGATCATGTGAAAGGTTCCTAGCTAATAGAGTATGTAGTTTTTTGTGACTCAGAGTTTATAATGAGGTTCTCATGTTTTCATATGATGGCCTAATAGAGGCGGAGCATGGTGTGATATTGGGATTTTCTTGAGCAAGTATACGATTCAGTTCCTCAACAGAGGGGACAACACTTGACTTCAGAGGATGTGAATGATGTTAGAGAATCTAAGTATTTAGGGAGTGCTAGCAAGATAATTAGGAAGAATTGGACGGATTGATTGAGCAAGATCGCGCTATCAAAGGAGAAAGGATCTCGACAGGGTCTAGAGTGGTGCAAGGAGTAGCTTCAGGCTAGGTGGGGGAGTCCCACCATATGCAGCTGGGTTGTAGGGTTTTCTTTGCATAGGATCACGGATTGTCGGCGTGTCGGCAAGTTATTTTAGCTAAGGGAAAGGGGAAAAATGGTGATTGTGCGTGGGATTTGATGAATGTGTGCAAAAGTTGGCCCTGTCGGGCCAGGGTTAGGCTTTGGAAGATTCAGAATTTTGCTTAAGGCATGGGCGAGTTGTAAGGATAGTGACTCAATCACGTGTTTCATTGAAAAGGGTGTTCCTGTTCTAGGGGAGCCTTGGAATTGATTGTATTCGGGGCCAGTCAGAGTGGGTGACTCTCAACAGCGGTCCCAGTGAGTTCAAAAGTTAAGAATGCGGCGTTTAAGGGTTTCAGGCAGCAGTATGATCGAAAATCGAGCTTTTGTAGATTAATTTCTGAGAAGAAAGAGGATGGTTGGAATATTCTATGATATGTTTCAGCATGCAAGATAGTATTGGAGGAGTGAGAGAAATAAAATTCGGATTGTAGAAAGATTATCAGAAGGGTATGAGACAGGTTGCGGGATTTAGGCAACATAGTCTCATGAATCAAGGCCACTCGGGATGAGTGAGGGTTGAGTTTGCTATGAGTTGAAGGAAGTTGCTATTATTTCTGAGGCAATAGAAGATGATTAAAAGAAGATAAATTGATTATCCATGGTTGAAATGGCACGTTTGCGGCAGTGATCAGTTCCTTTGATGTGATTAAGTTATGCGTGTGGTTTGTGCCGGTGTGTGCGGGGCTTGTTGGCCGTCGTAATGGATTCCATGTGGGAGCATTTGAGTGCTATGGCCTGTTACGATTCAGTTCCTCTGCCTCCTAGATTCCATGACTTTCGAAAAATATACAAAACAGGAACGTGTGATCCAAAACATTTTTGATTCATCTCATATCTTTCAAACTTTCTGAATTTGCGACAATAAATGTATAAGCGATATAAAAAATACTCAATACTTATGAAGGCATGTATCTAGGCTACTNAATCATTAGTTTAATATTCTACTATAGCTAAAAACGTGCACTTGACCTCTTTTAAAATGTATAACTTGTAACTTAGCGATTTGTTGAATCTCTTGTAAAACTCCATGTGTTGGCATGTTTCTTTTATATAATTATATAGTTTTATCCCTTTTATAATTATCCACAATTAGGATTGGCCGAAGGGTTAAATGGTTGAATTGGGCTAAAATGCGGTCATGGCCCAAATGTCCGTCCTTTTAGACTAAGTGAATTTAGGCCCAAAACAATCTTCTACACATACTATAGGTTGAATAATAATTATGTTAGTATGAAATTTAGTAGACAATCAAATATTACCTTAAAATTACCCTAATCTACATTCGGGTGCGACAACTCATGTCCCCGTCTTCAACTTCAAATTATAATAAGAATCACATGTTGTAATTACGGGTGCATTTCATGTGGCGTAGTTATAATGTGTTCAAAAGACAAGCAAGTGCACTCCATCATGACTTGTTTCAAGATAAATCCATAAAAAATAAAAACAGTTGAAAAATTAAACGGTTAAATGCAATAGGCAAAAAATATGAAAATCATCAGATAATTCGGCCAAATGTTAATAGTTAAGCGACCGTGCTAGAACCACGGAACTCGAAAATGCCTAACACCTTCTCCCGGGTTAAAAAAATTCCTTACTCGGATTTCTGGTACGCAGACAACTTAAAAACAGAGTCTAAATTTCCTCGGTTCGGGATTTCAATAAAACGGTGTCCCGGAACATCGTCAAAAATCCGGGTGGTGACTTTGAAAACTAAAATAAATCCCGAATCTGAATAATGCCACTTAAAGTGGAAAAACTCCCTTACTACCCCTTCATTAATCACAGGAGGGGGTAGTGGAAAAAGGGAGGTGTGACACCTGAAGGGAAGAACCTTGCCAGAAATTTTCTCGCCAAATCACTCCATGTTGTAATGGACTTAGCTGGTTCTGCCTTTAGCCATCTCTTTGCTTCTCCCAACAGAGAGAATGGGAAAAGCGTGAGCCTCACATAATCTGGCGTGACCCCGTTAGTGATATAAGTATCACTAATCTCCAAGAAGTTCAGAATGTGCTGCTGAGGATCCTCGTGTGAAAGACCCATAAACTGCCCGTTTGCATGAAGTAACTGGATCATGCTCTGTTTCAGCTCAAAACGCCAAGTGATTCTGGGCTTCACGATGCTGGAGGTAACATTAGAAATACTGGGCATTGCTACCTCCGGAACAAAAATATGTTGTTCCTCTACCATGTTCACAGGGAATTGAATGAGGTCCTGAATATTGTCTGTATCCCTTGCTTCCCTCAATCTCCTGTGAAATGTTCTCTCAGGTTTGGGGTCAAAGCCGTCAAGTCTGTCCTGGCTTCTGACCCTGCGCATTCAATCAAAGTTCCTGAGATTAGAGTAACAATCAAGTAACGTAAGACTGGACAAAATAAACAATTAAAGCAAAAACCAGAAAGTAGTCTATAATCAAGTGCCAAGAAACGGCGCCAAAATCTTGTTGGTCCCAAACGCACACGCAAGTATATGTGGTCATACAAGTAATATAATGATAAATCAAATGTCGAACCCACATAGACTTGTGTATATTACTCACTAATTCACTATAATTGTTATTTAATCAAGCCACAATAGAAATCCAATAATGTAAATATGCTATACTACGATCCTCAAAAATAACTAATTATCAAGTACGAGTCGATTGTTGTGTATTCAGTAGAGACAAATATTCCAGGGTTGTGATCGATTCACCATTCGTATTGCACTCTAACTAACTCTCCCTTTCATATAATTCACTCATGGTTGCTAATTAATCGATAAATGCTCTCATAGCCTTCTCCCGAAGCACTACTCGCCTATTCTCAATAGATTAACGCCTATATTCCTATGAAATTAATCTATTAGAACGCACTAAGATTACGATGTTTAATTAAGCACGGTGACTAGGTATATTCCTATCCTAACCACAAATCCGCTCCCCTGAAGGGTTAAGATCGCGCTCTCTTCAATTCTTCTCTAATCTAAATACGGCTTTCCCAAGCATAACATAGATAGTATATAGAACCTAACTGCTGGCCAGACAATTATTCAATTAAACACAGAATTAAAGAAACAACCATATATTGAGTGAACTATAATCAATGTTAAGTTAATGTCGAATAACAATATTCATGGCTAAACCACAACCCAGAACAATGGTGTTTAGCCACTCATGCTAAAATCAAACAATTGCATAAGTGTTGAATTAATTGTAAATACTAGAAAAAGATGAAGAAAACTGATAATCCTTCGCTTCCTAATGATCCCGTGTGTATATTTTCTCCAAAGTGGCATGAATCCTCAAAAATAAGCTTAGACTTGCTTTTATACGTGTTGGGTAGGGTTAGGGCCGAAATAACCGTGTCCCGGGTAAAATAGGAAAAACATCATGTCATTGGCGCCCTAGTTAGCGTCGCGCGCCCACCAGGGTGCTTCCGCTCATGAACTTTCTGCCTCCAGCGCCATAAATGGCGCCCACCCTGACTGTGGCGCCCAAAATCGCCATTTTGCCCGGTTTTTGCGTTTTGGCTCTAATTTCGCGCGTTACGCCCCCAATTGATCCCGAATCATTCCTAAACATAAAAACACTTCAAATTAATATAAATTATCACATTTAACATCTAAAACTCATGAAACAAAATTAAAATATGAGGCGATATACATAGAAATATATAAACTTTAAGCTAAACATTAGTTGACTCTAGTATCTCTTCTACAACATCGACATTCTCAAAATATAGTTTAATTGAATGTTGGTGTTCTATTCTGATCTCCTCCATTGGCACCTCGATTTCTACATCTAATACATGCTTCTTTTGGATACTATCCACAAAATTGCCTTGTTGAGCATTAAAAACTTCAACCCCTTGACTCACTTGAGCCTCCAAGTTGCGAATAGTTTCCCTATCTGCAGTTGTTTCTCATTATTTTATTCTAGAAGGCACTTTAACATATCTTTGATCTCCTTCAGGTCATCTTCACTAGTTCTTTGTTCCTATTTACTTCACCAGAAAAAGTAGAACCATCACAACAAGAGACTAGGGGAAGATACGAAATATATGCACAACCATGAAAGTGACCATCTTGACCACCACATATAACATACACATTCCACACATAAGATTGAGTTGGTGCACTTAACTCGCTCTCAGAAATATTTTGATAATTTTGCAATGGGTGGTTTCTTCCACAATATGCATAAGTAGGATCAAAAGTAGAATGACCAACATCAAAACTCTCATAATTACAAGATTCCATGTTTCCAAGTCAAAAATAAATATTAAAAAAATAATCAAATACAGAAAACAAAAATAAAAGTTCAAACTTGCAACCTAAAAATATGTACACCTACAGCTACACCGTTAGTTCCCAGGCAATGGCGCCAAAATTTAATCGCGCCCAACTATGACTTATAAAAAGTACTAAGTGGTCGTTGCAAATATTATCCGGTTTACAAGTCCGGAGTCGAATCCCGCAGAGAACTAAGGCTTAGCTACAATTGTTCAATATTGCTAAGAAACACAAGTCCAAACAATTTCCTAATTATAGAGATTATAATATTTATTTCTAACTAATTAACTAACAACTATTATAAAGAAATAAACTTATCAACTAACAAATATAAGGATCGGGGACAAGATTATGGAGGCCTAGAGTTATGATTTCCCTTATTGTCGGAATCCTTTCCGCTTCGTTTCTTATAAATTTGCCTAAGTTTTCTCTACCGATCATGAGCGCTCTGCATGTCATAATTCTCTCTCGATTAACTACCACAATTTACTAGATATATTCTCCCGAATTACGCTAGATGGCATTAAGTACGGCTCATTCAGATCGCACCAAGGTTTTGTTATCCCTAATCGTACCTTTAGACCCTCAGTATTGATCCCTCATATACGTAAGGAGTGATGTTTTTCAACAACTAACTAAATATGTACTCTCTTTTGAGTATTACACACTAAATAGGCATAATTGATTGAGATCTCTTCAACCAACCACAATAATAATGTTGTTAAACAAATAGAGAAAATACTATGGCAAATCTGTATTAATGTAACACGAAAATCATCCTCCAATAGGTTCCATCAAAACCTAGATAAAAAATTAGATATTCATTATATGCATAACTATAATACTAGAATTCATAACCAATAATAGAAATAGGAAGAAGGAAGTGAAAAACTCGTAGAAGAATTCTCCGCCTTGTTCCTAGTGTGTTGTTGCCTCCTTAGGTCCAAAGTGTGTCAAAAGTACTCAAAATACCATTTTTCATGTATATAGACCAAGTAGGGTAGGTACCAAACAATTATACATTCTCGTATGTGAAAAACACTTTTCCCGAACAGGACGTGCGCGGCCGCGCACTTTCCACATTTTTTGCCCCGTATGTGCGGTCAGTGCGTGCCTGCGCACTTGCCTCACACTTTTCACCCCGTTCTTTTGGGAATTTGAAAACACGTAAAACATGAAAGTTGTAGAACTTTGAATTAGCTTTCCAAAAAATATTGTGAAGACTAAAAAGAGTTTTGAGAGAAAAGTTATATGTATTTTTACTAGATAATGCACAATATGCCTACTCGATTCTTCGTTTCATTGCCCTATCATCCGTTGATCCCCGAACACGATCCCAACATAATCCTTGGGCTTTTAATTAGATTTAAAATCTCCATAATAACTTGAATACATTCCATAATATCTACATAGATCGGAATCACTCCTACAAGGCATAAAACACACAATTAGTGCAAAACACTAGAGATTAAAGCTCAAACTCAATTATTAGAGTGTAATAAGCGACTAAAATACATAATTATAGCCTATCATCAGGTAGATTGATATTATTGTCTTAGGGATCCTTATCAAGAATCTACACGCCTTAGTACACACATGATCTGCTAAAGACCACATGATGTAGAGTAAGAAGAAAGAGTGACAGTCCTAAATGCGTTGTAGCCTCCTGCTTATAAGTGTGGTGCACAACACACCCATAAACAAGACTCTACTAGATACGGCTTGTAGAATCCTTAGGATAGAACTGCTCTGATACCACTTTTGTCACGACCCAAACTGAAGGGCCGCGACGGGCACCCGGTGCCTAACTCAACCGAGTACCAACGTAACATATCCTTCTTATCATACTAATCATGGGTAAATGAACTGGAAAGGATGTCATGAGATAACTAGAATAAAACATGTGGGAATACTCGACATAGGATGACCCCTACGTGATATACCGACTTATACATATAATATCCGGGCCTATAAAGTCGACATGAACATTTGTATACTCAAAACATAGGCCGACAAGCCCATACAAGTACCCATATGCCTGACATCTATCTACAAGCCTCTAAGAATACATAAATATCATAAAGGTCAGGATAGGACCTCGCCATACCAATCAATACATGTCCAAATCATACTGACCAAATAGGAAACTCCAGAGCAAATGGAGTGCACCAACACATTTCGCTAAGCTGATAGCATACTTGGAGGACTCTCAACTTGTCTATCATAACTTGGGGGCATGAAACACAGTGTCCTCAAGCAAAATGGATGTCAGTACAAATAAAGTACTGAGTATGTAAGGCGTGAAAGCAATATATAGTAAACATTAAAGAAATATAGAGGAAAAGACTCAAACTGTAAGCCTGAATAGCTCTGTGAATCATGAAACATTCATAATGTCATGAATATGCGTATAAATGTCATATCCTTCATAGGTATATGTGTACATAACATCATCTAGCCTCTGAGGGAATCCTATAATATCATTAGAACCACTGTGGGCAAAATCATCAATGTATACTAGCAGATCAGGTGGTGGCACGTATATAACGCCATAACATTTCCCCATATTCTATATACATATAATATACGCATATATAATGCCATCTGTTCATTAGTCAATATACATGTATAAATGAATACAATACATAATGAAGTAAGTCAGTAAGATCTCTCAGAGTATCATAAGATCAATATGCCTTCGATTAATATCATGACATAAACTTTATCAACTTACGTATTTTCTGAGACCCATGAACATACAATATAATAATAGGACACATGGGGAATCAAGAACATAGACACCCCTAGTACTTCTAAGAATAGAGTCATTTATGACAGATGTACATTTGCTCGTTTATTTGTATCATATCGAGCATGCCAAAAGGAAATAAGGGATAGCCTTAACAAACCTCGTTAAACTTTATAGAACCCCTATACCGCAACTTGATTAGCGTCATGGCCTTATATAATCTGGAACAGGCCTGCTCTACCCCAAGCTTGTAGGAATCAAATAAACACTATAAATTTCTTTGGAGTCTTCAGATTAATTTGGGAAGTAGATTTGCTACACAATTATGGAAATATACTTGCTGCCAATGCTTGATCCCTTCCCAAATAATTGTTCCCAATGTGATCAATATTGTTGCCACCAATAATGGAGTTATTTTCAAATGAATTGTTTCCACAATGGAAGTACATTGTTGCCTTGTATTATCTAACTAAGTTGATGTCTTTTATATAATGTTGTTGCCTATATTATCTATATATGGTGCTGCCACGTGAGGATAATTTAGATAAATACACATGAGTATATACTTTAACTAGTCACCTACTAATATTAGACACCCATTCCATAACCTCACCTAATTTGCACACGTACCCACCCCTTTATTCTACCAAATCCTTATAGTTCCACTACTAGCAATATTTATCCTTTACTAATAATAATAAAGGTCATCCCCTTGTGGGACCTATTGTCATGACCCAAATCGATGGGCCGCGACGGGCACCCGGTACCTTACTCAATCGAGTACCAACATACTGTATCTTTTTGTATCATGCTATCATAGGTAAGTGAACCAGAAAGGCTGTGATGAGATTACTAAAGTAAAGAATGAGGGAATACTCAATATAGGGTGGCCCAACTTGATATACTGATTTACACATATGACGTACGGGCCTATAAGGCTGGCATAATCCTTAATATACTCAAAACATAGGCCGACAATGCCATACAAGTATCTGTATACATGACATCTTTATTCAAGCCTCTAAGAGTACATAAATATCATAAAAGCCGGGACATGACATACCAATCAACACATGTCCTAATCATACTGACCAAATAAGCAACTCCGGAGCAAATGGAGCGCACCAACACCTTCCGCTGAGCTGATAGCCTACTTGAAGGACTCTCAACCTGTCTATTGGGACCTACGGGCATGAAATGCAGTGTCCCTAGGCAAAGGGACATCAATACAAATAATGTACCGAGTATGTAAAAAATGAAATCAGTAAACAATAGACATGAGATAAAAATGAAGTAAAAGACTCAACATGCAAGTCTGAATAACTTTGTGAATCAAAATCATTAGTATTTATAATGTCATGCATATGCGTATAAATGTCGTACCATGCATAGGTATTTTCGTTCATAACATCATCAATATTTAATGCCATGTGGCAGCCCATATCAAAATCTTTATCCACATAATCCTATTTAATACCATAATTATCCCCACAATTAATCAATTATCCACATAATTAAGAATTATCTCAAATTACTTAAAACACTACTTACTTTTAATGCACCTTATACACCTTACTATCATGGTCATGTGGTACCTTGTATGGCACTAGTACATAAATGCCGGGTATTATAGCTCAGACCGTATTTTATCCCACATAGACAAACTTCGAGGAAACTCACTTTCTTCGATTCGCTTACCCTCTCACTTTCACGAATTTATTTATCAGTCGTTTGAAATAACATAATACTGATAATCTTAAAATAATCTCATTCTCGAGCTTACATCGATTAACTTAAAATGAAACTTTAACGTGCGAAAATATGGGATGTAACATCTCATTTCCGAGCTTTCATCAATTTACTTATGGCGTACTTTCACGTACGAAAACATGGGGTGTAACATCATTCCCCCCCTTTGGAACATTCTCCCTCGAATGTTGACAGATGCACTTATCATAATCATAACCTATAGTCCTTGCGAATACTTTATACTATTCTTGCCATCTAGGCAACTGTTATGTGAATAAATCCAAAGGCCAGGGCATTCCCCCCTTTAGGCCTCTTTCTCACACCATGCCTTGTGGTCGGAATCCTTTCAATCTCGTAACTGTTTCTACCATATATCATGCAGCCTGTACGAGTATAACCTTGTAAGTGCGCCTATGCGACTCTTCTTTCCTTTTTCCTCCAGTTCTTAGAAATTATCTATGACTCTCTTTGTAAATATATACAGAGCTTGACAAGATATCCCTTTGGGTATCTATAGATATACTGAAGTTCTTCGCTCGGTACTTTGTTGAACTTATGGATATTGCTATATCTTGTTTCATAGCTTTGTTCATCTATCCTTATGGATTTATTACATCTAGGTAGGTCATACTATAAACTCCAGGTTATTCTCGTTGCTTATCCCATATGTATAGATCTAAGTCCTTTAATGCTTCCTCATTACTATTCATCTTTAAAATGACGACCTAATCTCATCTCATACTTTGTAACTTTTATCCATCCATTGTTGATTCACCTCAATATTTATCTAATTTTTTTCATTTTTATCACATTCTTCCTTTACCATTCCATAATTACTAAAACCACTTAATTCTGACTTAATGGCACATCACTCCATATCCCCCTCTTTACGGGAGTACTAAGATTAAGTTCTATGATAATCTACATATAGATGTTTTACCTCTTCATCTTTGGCGTCTTTTCATATCATCAATGACCCTTACTCTCCTTGTGATAATCCTTCTGTGCCAAGAATAACAAAATTCCTTACTCACTAGGGAGACACCTAGTGTAACTGGCACACACAGTCCCTTAAGCTTAACTTTGCTCACATTGCTTGCTTTAGGAAAGCGTCTTCCTGAATGTCTTTTAAGGTTATTCTTTTGTCTTCCATTCTATTATAGCCGGAACGCAATCTCTGAAATTCTCATGATGCCGACTATTATCAAATCACTCAGTCCCTAATTCATGTTTAGTTTACCCTGTTCACTAGCCCATACTAATTTATGCTACTCTAGGGTTTAACTTTTCCTTCTGGTAGTTGCATTGGAGTCACGAACTTATTTCTCGAAATGAGTTTATGACTTATTGTCCTATAATCTTTTGTTTCCTCAATACTATCACCTCTCATTCTTTCACTTGAATATAGACTCTGTAATACTGTCATTTTTTTTATTTACCGTTGTCATCCATGTATCACATCTTACTCATAATGCCTCATTAACTCTTTTCTTATTTTCCTGCTAATATTTCTGTCTATCACTTTATTCTGAAAACTTCAACAAGACATTCTTTTGGTTTTAGCTCCCCTTGTTCAATCCACTGGCTCTTCGGGTTGCCTAACATTCTTTCTCTACTAGGGAGGGAGCCACACTAAGGTAATATTTATCCCTTTCAGGCTTCCGGTGCCTATCTTTATAGTACTCATATCTAGATGTACTGTTTTAGAGTGCACCATCTATTAGTATGTTTACAATGTCCTTCGGAAATGTCAAGTAATGCAAACAATCCATCTACCATTTTGGGTTACTCTAACCCAGTCGGATCCTGATATCTCGTCCTTCTCCCATAGGGAGTAACTGAGATCAGTGTGGACAATTGTAAATACATATGTTACTGTTGAAGGTAACTAAAAATGCTTATACTTCTCTGCTGAATTGTAAGACTGATAATCTTCATTAACTGGGCACTCCATACCCTTCTTCACCTTGCTTCTTTTACTTGTTGAAATCTGTATCTACCTTCTAAATCTCTCATTACTTTTTACCATATGGGTGGATAGATATTCATGCCTTATGGCTCCTTAACAAGAATCTTACACATTTTAGCACATGCATGATCTGCTAAAGACCTCACATTTACTCATCATAAGCATCATGCAGAATCGAGTTCCTCTGGCACAACTCTTCCACAGCCACATGGGATCTCTTACCAGTTGTCTTTCTAGATGTAGTATCATTGTATTATGAATAATATAGAGTTTAGAAAATTGAGTTCTTACAACTGAGCTCTACCTCACGATGTAGAGTAAGAAGAAAGAGTGACAGTCCTAAATGCCCTGTAGCCTTCTGCTTATAAGTGTGGTGCACAAGACACCCATAAACAAGACTCTACTAGACACGACTTGTATACTGCCTAGGATAGAACTGCTCTATACCACTTTTGTCACGACCCAAACTGATGGGCTGCGATGGGCACCCAGTACCTTACTCAACAAAGTACCAACATAACGTATCTTTTCGTATCATGCTATCATAGGTAAATGAACCAAAAATGTTGTCATGAGATGAGTAAAGTAAAGCATGAGGGAATAGTCAATATATGGTGACCTAACTTGACATAATGATTTATACATATGATGTACGGGCCTATAAGGCCGGCATGATGCTTAATATACTCAAAACATAGGCCGACAAGGCCATACAAGTATCCGTATGCATGAAATTTGTCTACAAGCCTTTAAGAGTACATAAATATCATAAAGGTCGGGTCAGAGCCTCGCTATACCAATAAATACATGTCATAATCATACTGACCAAATAAGCAACTCCGGAGCAAATGGAGCACACCAAGATCTTCGCTGAGTTGATAGCCTACTTGGAGGACTCTCAACTTGTCTATCAGGACCTGCGGGCATGAAACGCAGCGTCCCCAAGCAAAGGGAGTCAGTACAAATAATGTACCGAGTATGTGAGGAATGAAAATCAGTAAATAATAGACATGAGAGAAACATGAAGTAAAAGACTCAACATGTAAGTCTGAATAACTTTGTGAATCAAAATCATTAATATTTATAATGTCATGCATATGCGTATAAATGTTGTACCATGCATAGGTATACGCGTTCATAACATCATCAAGCCTCTGAGGGCATCCCATCATATCATCTCGACCACTATGGGCAAATCATCAATGTATACCAGCTGATCATGTGGTAGTGCGTATATAACACTGTAACCTTTTCCCATATACCATATACATATAATATACATATATACACGTATATAACACTATCTGGTCATGGGTCAAAATTTAAATAAATGCAATGCATGAGAAGTACGTAATAAAATCTCTCGGAATGTCATAAAATAAACTTTATCAACTTACGTATTTTCTAAGACCCATGAACAGACGATAGGATAATAAGACATGTGAGGAATCAAGAACATAGGAACCTTTGGTATTTCTATGAATAGAGTCATTTATGGAATTTGTGCATTTGGTCATTTCGTTTGTATCATATGGATCATGAAAAAAAGAAAGAAGGGATAGCCTTAATATACCTGAGCCGATTCTCTTGACAATCCCCCTTAACATACGTCATTCGCGACAAATCATGTAACAACAGATCAAAGGAGGAAAAAATTTGTATGATATTCTTGAGAAAGATTGCACCATACTCCCTTAGAATCACAAATTTCACGCTTTATCGCATTATGAAGTTTCAAGCGAGCTATTTGAGCTCCATCTGTTAGCAATCTTAGCATCCAACGTTGCTGGTTTAATTCTAAAGTGGAAAACATGCCATAACTCATCATCCAAACCAAGTTATATTACCACTAATTCTCCAAGTTATATTACTATTAAAGAAACCAAACCAAGGTAATTATCCAAAGAACATTTCACGCGTAAACAAGGCACCACATGTGTTATGACTCATCATGAACATTGGTTCCGTGTTGGCCTATCTTAGTGCCATGTGACAGCCCATAACAAAATCTTTGTCCACTTAATCCTATTTAATACCATAATTATCCCCACAACTAATCAATTATTCACATAATTAAGAATTATCTCAAATTACTTAAATTACTACTTACTTTTAACACACCTTATACACCTTACTATCATGGTCATGTGGTACCTTGTATGGCACTAGTCCATAAATGCCGGGTATTATAGCTCGGACCATATTTTATCCCGAATTGACAAACTTCGATGAAATTCACTTTCTTCGATTCGCTTACCCTCTCACCTTCACGAATTTACTTATCACTTGTCTGAAATAGCATAATACTTATAATCTTAAATAATTTCATTCCTGAGCTTACTTCAATTAATTTACGATGAAACCTTAACATATGAAAATGCGGGATGTAACATCTCATTTTCGAGCTTTCATCAATTTACAAATGGCGTACTTTCACGTACGAAAACATGGGTTGTTACACCTACAGAGACATGTTGTCTACTTAACATTATCTAAACACTTCAACTAATTTTCCATATAATTAATTAAACACATAATTAATTTATAAATCCCATTTCACTTAAATATTAATCCCTTTTAACATACTAGAATATACTTTACTATTATGGTGATGTGGTATATTGTATAGAATTAATCCATAAATATGGGGTATTATAACTTGGACCGTATGTTATCCCAAAATGTCAAACTTCAACGACACTCATTTTACTCGATTAGTTTACCCTCTGACCTTCACGACTTTACTTATCACTTGATATAAATAGCATAACAACTTATAACCTCAAAAATAATCTTGTCCTTGAACTTATGTCAATATTCGTACGACAAATCTAATGTACAAAAGTACGGGATGTAATAATAGCAACCTTGAATTTTGACATGCACTATGGTAAGATGGTGGCATTTGCTCAAGCCACAGAGACCTCCAAATTGATGATCAGAATGGAGAATGAGAGAAATAACAAGGCCCGGTCCATATGGAAATTTGGCGGTTCTTCGGGTGGTGTTGGTGGTAGGTCAGCATTCCGGGGAGGTTCACTCAGGGACATCCCAGTCCTTTGCTCAGTCTACAATTAGTGCACCGCAATAGGGGCCCAGTCAGCAGCAATGGAGGCATTTTAGGCTCAACCAGGGTAATGAGAGATTCTACCAACATGGTTGGTCTGGTGGGAGATTTTAGCAGCAGCGGAGGTCGTCGTGCCTTAAGTGTAGGAAGATGCACTTTGGGAATGCTTCATAGACCAGCCCATATGCTATGGGTATGGTATGAAGGGTCACATTCAGATGGAATGTTGTTCGTCCCACCGGGCAAGAGTGCAACACAGCCGACCAGTTTTGCAGCTACTACATCGACAACATCTTCTTTTGGCTCAAGGCACTCCAACACCTGCATGGCGTGGTGCATCTAGGGGTGGTGCACAGAGTTCGGGGGGACCCAACCGCTTTTATGTTATGAAGGGTCTCCAGAGTTCATAGGCTTCTCCAGTTGTCGTCACAGGTATATTGACTGTCTAATCTCATGTGTGTACTCTTATTTACCCTGGTTCCACCTTGTCCTATGTCACTCCCTATGTAGCTATGGAATTTTGGATAGAACAGGAATAACTTCATGAGCCGTTCTCTGTATCTACTCCGGTTGGTGAGTCTACTGTAGTCGCATGGGTTTATAGGGAGTATGTTGTCATGGTGCATGGCCGAGACACCATGGCCTATCTTATTGAATTGGGAATGGTTGACTTTGGTGTAATCATAGGGATGGACTGGCTTTATTCATGTTTTGCTAAGCTTGATTGCCGAACCAGGACCGTTAGGTTCAAATTTCAAATGCGCCAGTTATTGAATGGAAGGGGATGATATGGTTCCGAAGGTTAGGTTTATTTATTACCTTAAGGCCACCAAGATGATCAACAAGGGGTGTATTTTCCATTTGGTCTGGGTTAAGGACATCGACGCTGAGGCACCTACACTTGAGTCTGTACCAATTGTGAATGAATTTCTAGAGGTCTTTCCGTATGAACTCCTTAGGATCCTGCCAGACAGGAAGATTGATTTTGGGATTGATGTGATGCCAGGAACGCAGCCTATATCCATTCCACCTTACAGAATGGCACCATTAGATTTGAAGGAGCTAAATTCTTAACTTTTGAATTCACTAGGACCGCTATTGAGGGTCACCCACTCTGACTGGCCCCGAATACAATTCAACTCCAAGTCTCTTCTAGCACCTGAACACCATTTTCCTTGAAGCACGACTGAGTCACTACCCTGACAACTCCCCTATGCCTCAAGCAAAATTCTGAATCTTCTAAAGCCTGACCCTTTCCCGACAGGGCCAACTTTTGCACACATGCATCAAATCCCACGCACAATCACCATTTTACTCCTTTCCCTTAGCTGAAACAACTTGCCAACACGCCGACAATCCGCAACCCTCTGAGAAGACAACCCTACAACTCAACTGCAGATGGTGGGACTCCCCCACTTAGCCCGAAGCTACTCTTTGCACCACTCTAGACCCTGCTGAGATCCTTTATCCTTTGATAGCGCAATCTTGCTCAACCAATCCGTCCAAATTCTTCCAAATTCTCTTGCTAGCACTCCCTAAATACTCAAATTCTCTAGCATCATTCACACATTCCGCCTCTTACCGAATAGCCACTAGAACCCCTCACTGAGACCTGCCAACCATGCTACCGCTACCCTATTCACAGGAGATGACCCACCTGTGGGAATCACCCGCGAAAACCTTCCAACGACGCTGAAATGCACGCTCTCTGCGACTTCAATACCCCATCCTACGCGCTGCTTCATTTACCAACTTTACTAGTCCGTCTGCTCCTCCTGGACATCCATTAAATGTGCAACAATATCTACAAATTCCAAGCTATGATGCCGCTCCCCCACTTTGTGACTGCTCGACTTCCGCTTCTTACACCTGGCCTCCTATAAATGGAACCACCGCCGAGCCTCACTTCAGGATCATTCTCTGTAGCTCTCAAACCAGCAGATCCCCACGACTTCAAGCTCTCTGAAGATCATCTTTCTCTAGATGCCTTCTTTATCAACACTTATCCGGTACTGAACCACCGCACCTCATGGCCTTTGCCAACCGCATTCTTCAATACTTCTTCTCAATACTCTGAGCCCACGCAACCGAAGAAACCATAGCACCGACAAACTTAACGCATTCCATTCAATCAATGACGACGAATTCACGTCACAGGTGCGTATCCCACCTCACTTGAAGATACCAAGTCTTAATACTTTATCAACCCCAACCGGACCTTTCATAATCCAATGCCTTTCCTTTGCCGGAACTAAAGTACCGAAATCTTGAAATCACACTCTGAGAAGACCTCCCTTCAAACCATTCATCACTCCCAACATACGGGCAAGCATTCTATCATCATATCGACATCACACGATAACCAATCGCAAGCATCATCACTACCTGAGCATAGCCTTAACGCTCTCAGAAACACAATTACTGAGCTGAAACAACATATTATTCTGTTGCAGGGCCATAACAACAACCCCAACCAATTACACATGGAAACATGACTCTACTAGACTTGATCATGACTCGTGAGACCTAAGGGAACCTAGAGCTCTGATACCATGTTGTCACGACCCAAAATCCATAAGGTCGTGATGGCGCCGGACATCATTGTCAGGCAAGCCAATCATTAATTAATTAAAACGATTTCCTGATTTTAACATTTATGAAAAATATTTCCTTTCACTTTATTACATATTAACCAAATAAAATATGTTAATTAAAACAATAGTTCGAATACTAAACTTCAACAAATACATCCCAACATATCCCAGAACCCGGTGTCACAAGTACATGAGCAATTTCTAAGAATTTTACAATTTCTACAAAGCTTGTCCGAAATACAAGTGGACAAAGAAATTTAAAATAATGTAATACAGTATGAGGGAGACTCTGTCAGCTGCGGATCGCTTCCAGATGATGCAGCTCGCCTAAGTCTCCAATCCTCCACATCGCTATGAAAGTACCTGTGAAATAAAATTCACAGCAAGTGTAGCATGAGTACATAAACAACGTGTACTGAGTAAGTCACCCGCCTAACCTCAGAGAGGTAGTGACGAGAGGTTGAATTAGACACTTGCTAGCGGTCAATTTAGTATATTCAAGTGAGACACTAAGCATGAATGTCATAGACAATTTATTAAAATTCAGGAATAAATAATATCAACTCCTTCCACATTTAACACTTTAAGTCTTCGTCATTTCAGTTGACAATTTAAATCATAGGATAAGAAACATCAAACTTATTTCACATTTTACACATAAACTCTCCTTCCTCATAACTGGCCATTAAAACTTCCTTAGGCCGATAAAAAAGTATAAATCACAGCAAATACTCAGTAAATATCATGCGCAAGCAATGCCGAGGGTCGACGGCCCGAACCAACATAAACATAAATTTTGCACTGCCAAGGGTCGAACGGCCCGAACCATAGATGCATCCATCTGCCCGCTTGCGAATCGATCATGTGACGCGGTTATACATAAAATACTTAGGTTAGCCTTCTCACCTGCGACTCAGGTGCTTATATGAATATACACAGATACAGGGTCATCCTGCTTGCGAATCATACATGCGACTCAGGCACCCAGAGTTACACATGTCCACACAATAAGTCCCCATTTTATCAAGAAAGTCATTTTCTCAGGAAAGTGGTAAAAGTCTTTTTAAAGGGACATGAAATATAGCTCTTAAATCTTTGTTTTGAAACTCATTTGCCAAGTTTAATGATATTTCAGTAATACAACCATATCAGGTACACAATTATCCACGGAGGAATAAATTCTCTTTCTAGATAATTAAGAAAATGAACTCTAGTCTTCTTCAGATATTCAATTACGATTTCGATTATAGTAGAAGTTTAGTATTACAGGCAGGATTACAGGTACAACACGTAAGGCATGCTAGTGGGTCCTACACTACCCGGACAAGGCATAATAGTAGCTACGCACGGACTCTCGTCACCTCGTGCGTCCGTAGCCCCCGAAGATAATAACATGTACTTAATTAATTCACCTAGGAAGACAATTCCCCCTCACAAACTTAGAAAGGAGACTTACCTCCCTCCAAAATTCCAATACCGGCTTCCAAGCCCTTCCGACGACTCCAACGGATGCACAACGCCCCAAAACTATCCAAACAATGACAACCCAATGAAAATATACTCTAATATTTCTAAAAATTCCAAATTATATAATTTCCCAACCCCGCTTAGTAAAATGACCAAAATTCCCTTGGGCCCACATGCCCGGAATCTGAAATTTCTTGAAGATACATTCTACCCATAGCCTTACTAGTTCAAATATAAAATTTACTCTACATTCCATGCTCAAATTCATTTCTAAATTCCAATTTACCAAATTTCTAGGTTTCCTTCAACATTACCAAATTTTCCTTAATTTCCCATACCAAATCTATGTAACAATCTTGTATTAATTCAAAAACGCGAAGAAATTACTTACCTTGCGATCCTTGACGAAATCCTCTCCTTGAAGCTCCTCAAATCTCCCATAGCATATGAAAATAGATGGAGAAATGTCCAAATTCTTGCTTAAAAACAATCTGCCCAGGCCTATTTCCGCACCTGTGGTCCCCTTGTCGCACCTGCGCTTCCGCAGGTGCGACCAATCTCCCGCAACTGCGGCTGCCTCAACTCCAGCCCAAAATCGCACCTGCGCCCTCTGTCCGCATATGCGTCTTCGCAGGTGCGGAAATGCCATCGCACATGAGCTCCCAGCCAGACCATCCATCCTTCGCACATGCCATTCCATATCCGCACCTGTGGCTCCGCACCTGCGGCCAAATCCTTGCAGATGCGGTCACACCAGATGACAGCAACCTCATCCTTCTTCAAACTCCCAAACTTGATCTGTTAACCACCCGGAATCCACCCGAGGCCCCCGGGACCCCGTCCAATTATACCAACCTATTCCAAAACATAATGCGGACTTGCTCGAGGCCTCAAATCACATCAAACAACATCGAAACCACGAATCGCACCCAAATCTCAACTTTATGAACTTGAAATTCCAAACTTCCACATCCGATGCCGAAACCTATCAAATCACGTCCGATTGACCCCAAATTTTGCACACAAGTCATATTCGATATTACGGACCTGCTCCAACTTCAGGAATCGCATTTCGACCTCGAGATCAAAACTTCCACTTCCGGTCATATTTCTCAAAAATCTTCAAATTTCTATCTTTAGCCGAATGACTTCAAAATGACCTACGGACATCCAAATTCCTCTCCGATCGCGCTCCCAACTCCAGAATCACCATACAGAGCTATTCCCAGACTTGGAATCCCAAACGGACATCAAAATCACTGAAATGCGCTTCAAGCAAAACTTAGGAAATTTCTTCAAAAATGCTGACTTCCACACTATGCATCGAAACGATCCCGGGTTATCCAAAACCTGATCCGGACATACGCCCAAGTCTGAAATCATCATACGAACCTCCTGGAACCTTCAAATCCTGATTCGGAGGTCGTTTACTCAAAATTCAAATCTTAGTTGATTCTTCCAACTTAAGGCTTCTGAAATGAGAACTTTCTTTCCAAATCAACTCTAAACTTTCCGAAATTCAATTCTGATCAAACCTACAGGTTATAATACGTGAAATGGAGTTGCTCATGACTTTAAACTGCTGAATGACGCGTTAAAGCTCAAAATGACCGGTCGGGTTGTTACAGGTTCTTAGTCACTCATATTCATACAATCATCAAACATAATGTTTACATACATAAAATCAATGAATACTAGAAGAAGAATGGAAGGATTGCTCAAATTCGTGCTCCCGAGTGTTTCGTACTTTTGTTCTCCTCCAAAAATCACGTATCCTCCCCACCAAAATAGGTTTAGGGTGGCTTTTATATGATTTGGGGGCTTCTTAGGGTCAAAATACCTGAATCCTAGGCAAAATAGGGGAACTTTACATCCCGAGCGTCAAGGGCAGCGTGGAGCGCTGGACCTGGCGCTCTAATATTTTGCATTCTGGAAACTGCGTTGTGTCTTTCAAAATTGCCTTTTTTCTCCGATTTTGCTCCAATTCGCGCCGTTTCATCCCAAATTGCATCTGAATGATTCCTACACATAGAAATACCACAATTTAGCACAAATCATCATATTAAACATCTTAAATCTACAAGACATGAGCAAAATGTGAGGCGATCTATACTAAAATATGCATACATTAAGCCGATTATCAACACTCCACACTTAGACTCTTGCTCGTCCTCGAGCAATGGAACTATATTAACACCCCAAAACATGATTAGCACTATTAAATAGGACTTCACAATTAATTCAATCAAACACCCTACCTTTTGACTATAATCGATATTGGCAATTAAGCATGACACACAAATTTCACATTCTTTCCACTTTTAACTAGATCAAGTATATTTAATGTTATGCAACCAACTCAATCAACTCAAGCACCCTCTCCACAAACACCTTACCTCAAAAGAAAACTCGGTACCACTAAGCATCATCAACTCACACACTCACCCAACACAAGAAAGTGCACAACATCACCAATCCGTCACGAGACCAAGTGCCCTCACCACCAGCAAAAGAGTGAATCTCAAAGTAGTCAACACATTCAAATACGTCATTGAACATAAATTAAGGACATCAAACAATTGAACAAAATTAACTCACTCTGACAAATAAATCATGTGCATCTCGTGGTCGTACCATAAGCTTGCCCGTAGTGTACATCTCTACTAATCTAAGCTAGCCAAATCTAGGATCAATTAGGACTTTAAGGTTGTAATGTAGGCTAAGGGACGGGTAGGATACCTTTAGTAATAGTGACTAACCCTCCTAAGCACTTTTATACACTACACTCGAAAATCAAGCTCAATTTATTTTCAACCCATTCACTTGTCATACACCATATACGACATAGCCCTCTTTTCAATTAAGCACCTCTATGGATTCACTAGCACGAATGAGAAAGCTTAGGAGATGTGTATCTTTTGACATTATTTGAACTTTTATTTGATTTTTCTTGCAACATTTTTTTTCTTTTTCTACACACACTCCATACATTGAACAACAATAGCCAGTGACCTTCTTTCATAATTTTAGTGCACCTTAAGAGTCCTTCCAAGGTTCCACTCAATGACCACTCACCACTCTCTCACCTTACTTCTTTTAGCTACTAAGTGCCTTAGGAGTTAAAGGTTCAACAATCTCATATTAAGAACAAAGTAGGAGTACGACTTATAATGTGGGTGCCAAGGAAATGGTCTATAAGCTCAAAGGGGCTAGCAACAGGATAATTTTATTTGTCAGTGACAAGCACCTTTATGGTCAAGAAAGAAAAACCTACGTCATCTCCTAGACTAGCATAACTTAATGATTTTACGTTGATTAACACACAGGGCAAGTTCTAGACTACACAAGATAGCACAGAACATTAACAATTCTTACACATACATGGCACTCGATCACTCAAGACGGTTATGTGCGACTCTCAAGTCAAGCAAGCATAGAAAGTTGAAAATTTTTAAGAAGAAATGCACTATGTAGCATATGTTACATCTCATGATTTTAACAACCTTGTTACCGTTATATATACATATTGGATATGGTATTTTGAGTGGAATTTTTAATGGAAAAAAATAGTTTAAAAAATATGATTTTATATAATTATTAATAACGAATATGTTTTAAATTATACACGTAATATAAGAAAGTTTATGAGATTTTCTTTATAGTAAAGATAGAATTATTTTTCTCACACGAAAAGAAGGTTATCTTTTTACCATTTTAAGAATTAAGCGTACGAAAATTTTTACTCTTTATATGAGATTAGGAAAATTAGAAGTTGAGAAAATATATGTATTTTTACATGGATGTTTTAATGAAATAATAGTGTGTGAAATTATTTTACAAGGCACCATATGACCGTGAAAGTATGACGTATAAAGTGTATTAAAAATTAGTAGTATTTTCAGGTAATTTGAGATAATTTTTAATTATGTGGGTAATTGGTTAATTATCGGGTAACGGGCCATTACCTAATTAATAAATTAGTGGATAAAGATTTAAATCCCCTACCCAAACCCCACGTGGCAGCAAGCCACTTCTTAAGAGATATGACTCTTAAACATTTATTAATAGGTGGCTATCTAGAGTAAGGTGCCCCTCTCTTGTTTTTGTTCGTCTTCTT